>CAJQZM010038573.1:0-50978 GCA_907164665.1 Colias nastes
TTCAATTCCTAAAGAAATATTTGTATACTATGTAAGCTTTATTTTAGAAATTTAGTTTGGCCAGATCGTCGATCTGGCCAAACGTGGATGATCAAATCGTGAAACGTTGACGATTTAACGATCTGGCCAAACTAAATTGGCCATTTCATGAAATGAGCAAATCTACGATATGGCCACGACATATACACCATTTAAAAGGAACTCTATATAATTATACTCTGTACAATATCAAGGCGGGTAGAGTACTAAATAATGGATTTTTATTTTGGGCTCTACCTCTATTATCCAAAAGATTGATACGTGACAAGTCGTGTTTGTTTTTGTGATGAATCTCGATGTTAGCCAGAAGGGTTACTACATTTTCACGCAGAGAAGGCACAAGTCAGAGGTTTCCTACTAATACGCAGGGAATTAATCAATTTTTCAGCAGAACATGTATGGCTAAATTCGTTTATGTTTTGCTCTGTTCCACAACTAAAGGACTTATACCATACCCTCATTTAAATCCCTAATCCTTAATCTCTAAGGATGGGATCTAATCCCATTTGAGTAGGGCAACAAATCGTTTTATAATTTTGTAACTAGTTTATATGTCACTGACCTGGATCATGTGTTGCTCCAGGTATGAAATGATCTAGATTTTAGGAATTAGGACAAATAGATGGATAGGATAAGGATTTACTGCCTTCTAAAATGGTTATATTTGATATTATAACCTTATTATAACCTATGTACTTAACTATATGAGCTTTGATATTGATAACTTTTGAATAATTAGCTACTTAGGTAAAATTTTGTGTTACGGAGGTATAATAATCTTTAGTATTACGCTATTATGTATAAATTTAAAACGAAAAAATAATATAAATACACATATAATATAAATATATGTACTTAGGTACTTAGGTATTTCAACGATCACTCAAACAATAAAAAAATTACCTAGATGTTACACCAAAGTTATATACAATATCCACACTGTTATTTCTTAATTTACCTCTACACGAATAAAATTTAAAGAAACAACGATCAAATTCAATTTGAACGTATGTTATACCGCTGATCACGAAATAAGGAAAAAACAAAGGGAATGTTTGTAGATCCCTTTCTATTATCACAAAGAGCAGACCTTTTTCATCGTATCTGGAATCAGTTTTTATTTCGCAGGATTCTGTTTAAGTGGAAAGAAAAGTATTGTAGTGTTTGTGTTTAATACTTTATTGAATACGTTAATGTTAAATAATGTTAGCTGGGTAAAAGTTACGACTTTGTTGTTGTTTTATTTTTTTCGTCGATATCCCAATGTTTTCATAATAAAATTTTCTTCGTCATTGTTTCGATGCATCAGCTATTTGTATATTAAAGATTTGTAAAAATAAGTCTAGAAGAGGGTATACACAAAGTAAAAAGCTGTAATAATGTATGTACAAATTTCCAATTTTTTTATAATTGTGTGTTATTTCACACACTCGAAAAAAGCCAATGTTTCTTTGTTTTATTTAAAAGTACCTACATATTTCATTATTATTTATTTTTTGTATTTGAGAAGAAAACACTTATAATTTCTTCAGTTCAATTATCCAGGAGGTTTTAAATACTTTCAAAAGATCGTAAAAGTATTTTTCATTAAACCGAGAAGTCGTTGCTTACCCTCTTTTGTACTGCATTTCAAAAATAACGACTCGGTAATTAAAACTTAAATTAAAATTTTTAATAAAAGCATTAATCTATTAATAATGAGACACTAAAAAACTACATCAATTATTAATTGTTTGTATCCAAAAATAATTGACTTACTCATAGAGTTATCATACAGAATTAATTTTTACAGTTTATAAGGCAATTTGCATGACATAAAACTTAAACATTAAATAATTATGCAAGAGTCTATTTAATAACAACAAAGCTAATTTAATTACACGAGAAACTTGCTCTTCCTCATAAACATTTCATTTAATTTTTCATTTGATAAACCAGAAACTGCAATAAACGTTACATGCCCAAAACATTGCTTGAATATAATCTGTAGCAGCATACAGACTGTTCTAATTTCCCAATTATTTCAACATTCGAATTAATATTTCGAACTAATTAGTGTCACCGATCGTCATCCAATATCCGCGAAGAGTCAATATTTACGGAACCTTTAAGCTTTGAAGTAGACCAACGTAAATAAACCCTGCAACCGGGACGGTAGAACATGCTGTCTCTTTCTCGTTTGATTTGATAATAGATTTCAATTGTTTAAAGTTGCAAATGGGGTTATTAAAGTCTTATTATGAATGTGGATTTGGATGATCAGGCATCCGCCGACATTTATGGGATAAAACAATCGGTTGACAGACAGCCAAGCTCTCCAAGACACTTGTATAAAATAAACCGAATAAATTCCTTGATAATATTAACCAGTCCATAAATATATAGGTATAATAAACTGTACCGTATATGAGGAAATACTCACTGTATATATACCTTTAATATTACCAACAAAACAAACAATCAAGGCTTAATTTAGCAGAAACTGATAAACTAATATTCGATTATTCACTAATAACAAAGACGACATACAAATTAATTTTATTTAAGCACCCTGTATTCATGACCTGCAATGTTAATTATTAATACTGGACGTAAAATACACTATCTTGATAGAGATCACACTTTCTCATTTATCGAGGAATGCAAACCAATTATGGTAAATTGAATGTTGTATACTTTTGTTTTATATATTCATAATTGGGTCATGTTACATGTGGGCCATGTTTCAAAATGGCTACCGTATTGACGAATTTGGATTATTTTATATTATGTTCAATTATTTGACATACAGATTTTTGGCTCCTTAGTCATTACTATAATCACATACATCTTATTATAATACTAGCTGTGCCACGCGGTTTCACCCGCATTGCTCCGCTCCTGTTGGTCTTAGCGTGATGATATATAGCCTATAACCTTTACCTTTCAGCTTTATAATTATAGATTTAAATAGCGCTTGGGTTACAACATACAACTCGTTAGCCGAAAAGGATCATCATCGGGAATATTCTTACTGTTTTACTTGGACGTAGAACTTATTTACTTATTTGAAAACTAATTTAAAAGACAGAATTTTCAAAACTTGCCTGATTACCATAAATTTCTACCCGTTTGATGTCTTACAATCCAAGAGAAATATTTTGCAAAAATATTTGAACGATTTAATCCTATTTAATCAGTAAGAAATATGTCTAGTTCTTATATTTTAATGCTTATATTCAGGTAGATATTTAATTTGTAGAAAATTACCTTTCAAAGTAGAGAAAGCCACAACAGATCCCTAGATGAAGTTAAAGTGAAACAAGGTCTTAATAAAGGAGGTTTTGCTGTGAAAATAGGTGTGAAATTTACGCTCAGTTTTTATTTAATGCTACTAGAGTTTTCTAGAACTTGCTTATTGAAGAGTTTGCAGTTTCGCAGAAAATGTCAAACATTTCATTGTAATTGTTGGATGAAACTTTGTTGAGTTTTTTAATGTTCCCTTTGATTTTATAAATTAAAATACTATTTTTTATAGAACAAAATAAAGTCTTGGATAATTAATATAAAATTAAGACTATACTCTATAAGTCTATAAGATTATTATAGTAGGTATAAAAGGCCAAAGCGAACAGGCGCGGCGTGTCCTTTATATTTTCTTTTTTATATGGCAATTCCCGATCCCAGTGAGAGTCCTTTACCTTACCAATTGAAAGTTTTGAGGTGACAAAGCTAAAAAAAGTACATTAAGAACCTCCCCTTTTTTGAAGTAAATTCGTAAGCGTTGTCGTTACTGTGTGGTTGTTCTACAACTATAAAATACGCGAAGCACTGATCAATTTGCATGTTATTTGAATAAAAAGCAAACATTGATAATATAAATCCCTAGTCGTTGGTAGGTAGGTACCTATAGTTATGTTAAACATTTTCCAGTAGATGAAATCGCGTTAAATGGTGCGTAATTTTGCGGTCTCTCGTTTTTAGGTAAATGGTTTGCAGTAGCATTGTTGTATTTTTATAGAAAGGTATTGTATAAGAATTTAATGTTTATAAGGACCACTGTACGAAGTATTCACACTATTATAATTATGTAATATTAAATAAGCTTTAACATCGATCAGTAATTCATAATTTGAGACATATTAAACCGAAAAATTGTAATTAATAATTATTTTTGTGACATAGTTTACTTAAAAACTAAAACTCAAAGATTTATTTATTCAACTAGACTTCGAAAGCGCTAAAAAAAGCTTATGATTTTTCTTTAATTAGTAGTAGTTTAGTTGCATTCATAATAATAGTGAATATGAAAAACATTTTAACATTGATTTTAACACTGTTGTAAACAGATTTGTTGGAAGTTTATCGCCTGATATTATGAGAAGCTTATAGTAATTTCCACACGAAAGCTCTTACGCTATATACGTACATTGGACACTTAATTTTCATTAATCCAAATTATGTATTAAGTAAATTAAATCACAAAATAAATATTTACAAAGATATCTATTGCTGAGTTAATGTAATGAAATAGGCCGTTGGCGAAAAGTAGAAATATTAAATACTTCTTTTGTCTTTATGGCCTATAAGAAGCTTATAAAGCTCTGTATTATACAGTATTCTTTTATTTTGTGTTCACAATTTGTAAGCGATATCTGTATGTAATATGATGATTATTACGAAGTATTAGGTATAGCTATTAATTAGATATCGTGTTACTTTTTACCATGAAAGTTGGTTGTCGTCAGAATTTTGATATTTCTGAAATACTTTTCCTATTTATTTTGTATATGGTCTAAGATCCGAATATAGGTCGACCTTCACCGGCGTGATAATAGAAAGAGACCAATTTTATAATAAACTAGCTTTCCGCCCCCGGCTTCGCCCGCGCAGTCAAAGAAAAACCCGCATAGTTCCCGTGGGATTTCCGGGATAAAACCTATCCTATGTCCCGGGGTAAAAAGTAGCCTATGTCCTTTCTCGGGTATCAAAATATCTCCATACCAAATTTCATGCAAATTGGTTCAGTAGTTTAGGCGTGATTGAGTAACAGACAGACAGACAGACAGAGTTACTTTCGCATTTATAATATTAGTATGGATGTAGTCGATTAAAAAATCTATTAAAGATGGGTTTGCTGGAAAAATCCTGGACAGGACATTTTAATTAATTTTTAAAAAATATATTTTTTTTTAATTAATTGCAGTACTTATCAAGATAATAAAAAAAAAATTATAATAGTCTTGAAGTATGAAACCTACAGAATGTGCAGTCATTGGGTTTTCTAATATTTACCTTGACAAACTGCTAGGTTGGCAGGTATAAACAGGCATGTCCGTACCGTTTTTTTTTACTTTCACTTGATGGGATGATAGAAAAAAATATATATATCAGCATGAGCGCTGTTTTATAACAAAATTGTTTATTGCCTCAACACTTAAAAAAAAAGATTTTTTAATAATTAACTAAAAATATCCTGTCCAGGATTTTTTCAGCAAACCCATCTTTAATAGATTTTTTAATCGACTACATTTATTATAAAATTGGTCTCTTTCTATTATCACGCCGGTGAAGGTCGACCTATGTTCGGATCTTCTACTAATAGGAAATTTTCTTTTGTACATCGCTGATGCTCAAATGTAACGTCATATTAGAAAAAGTTATAATCATTATGCTATTTCAAATCATGTCATAAATTTAAGAATGTCAATAAACATAATATGATTATTTTTCCGACCCAAATATCGACCAATAGAATTGCACCATTCGACGTCACGTGGTACAACCTACATGGTATTATACTGATAATTTTTTGAAAATTTTCTCTGGTCGTTGACGTCAAACTGACAGGTTGAATTCAATTGTGAAATTATTGGCCGACATTTGGGACGGAAAAATAATCCCCCGAATACCACACGAGCTTCAAAATTATCTGGCATTTCCCTCAAGGTTCCCTGCAAACAAATAAAGTCGTCAAGTTTTTCAGGAAAAATCACTCGCGCTTCACGCTCGTGATTTTTTAACCTTGACTAAAAACTTGACTCCTTCATTTGTTTGCAACGAACCTATCGGAAAATACCCGATAATTTTGAAGCTCTTGTGGTATTATAAGTGATAATTTTTTGAAAATTTTCTCTGGTAGTTGCTATATACACACGTTAAACTGACAGGTTGAATTCAATTGTGAAAATTGGAGATTTTGCATGAAAATGAGTCGATTTGGAGTTTGTTCTCTGTCCACCATCGATAAAAAAATTTCGTCTCATGGTGCAATTCTATTGGCCGACATTTGGGACGGAAAAATAATCCCCCGAATACCATACTCTTGTGGTATTATAAGTGATAATACCTATGATTAAACAATGTTTTTCATCACGACAGCTTGTTGTATGTGCTTAGTTGGAAATAATAAAATTTAACCCCACAGAGAAACTAAACCACATTTACATAAAAATATGAATAATATAATATAACTGTATAAATATTTCTACGTTGAATAACTTCGTGGATAACTTTCAACATAAGGGTATTTTAAAATCCACTTCAACTGCTCGTTTTTAAATGCATATTTTGATATACGGAGCACTCTGCATGTTAAAATTTCTTTGTTATTTCTTAAGACGTGTAAAACCTTAAGTAAAATGTCTTTTATGTTTATACATTTGTATCTTTCCTACATACATGAAAAATATTTTTACTATGCGAACCAATTTATCAGAATAGGATCGATTCATCGCCATTTTATTACGTTATTTAAACTGACTCACCTAATTCAAACGAATTAATAATCTTAGATAATAACTATTTACCAACAACACTTAAAGGTACGCAAAAATAACTATTTCAAACCTTTTCAAACGAAAAGAAAAAAGTTTTCACTATGTAAAAACTAGAACAGACCCTTACAAAGACTAATGTATTTAAATTGCTGTATCAATTCACTTAAAGCCGCCATTCCTCGAAGCAATCGGTATTGCAGAGCTCGTAAAAATCCTTGTGACCGTCGAGAAACAATTAGGTGTTCGGATTTAGTACAATTGAGGATTTCTTTATAAAACCTTTTTATGTGTAAGGAGAACAGCTGTAGTGTTTAATGGTGGATAAAAGCAAACTAATGCCGAATAAAGTGCGAGTGAGGTAATCTTCTTTAGTAATAAGGTTACGCTTGCATGGTGTTACCATGTTGTAAATGTAAGGCGTAAAATGTATTACTGTCTGACCTAGAGGATTACGAAACGCTTGATGAGTTTTCTACTAATTATATCTAATAGGACCTACTTTTACATGCAGATTTTAGATTATTGGCGTAAAATTGCGATTTGTCCCATCTCTCTACTACATTACAATTTGGAAAACGTTTATTTGTAAATAGATATTTAGGATTAACCTTTACATGTTAGAATACTTTTCGTATACTTACGTAGACTGTGTAGCAAAATATTATGATATCTCGTATCACGATAGACAATAGCAGACTCAACAAGAATTCTGTATGGTAATTGTATATAATAACACAATAATACAATACTATACTAGGTAATAAGTAATAACAGTATCGAGTAAATAACTAAATAACATCGAATATTTGCTACAACGAACGCTACGAGCTACATTCAATGTTTCTACGAAACAGCTACGGAATGTATTGCTACGAAGCTTTTATATGTAACGCTCAGCGGAAATGTAGCTGTATTTCCATTTCAATTGTTGATTGAAAAGAATTGTATTTTATTGTTAAAAAAATTCTTATATTAATTGATTATTGATCTCATTAATGACAAAAGTATATTGTAGGGACAAAACGGATTAATAGACAAAAGTATAAAAACACACATTTAACAAAATACTGTATTTGGCCTATAAGCCTATATTTAAACAGGAGTAACTATATTTAAATGATCTAATTCCATGATATGAATATAATATTAATGGAGATCTTGTTTCATTAATTAGCTATATACAAATAATACTTGATTAAACATTTGTGGATTTCAAGGTAATATGAATAGAGTTATCAATTCGGAATACATATTTAATAAACATAATCAATATTTGAATAATTTATAATATTTTAATATAGGCAATTTGTTAGCCAACAAAATTAACGTCAAAATCTAATTAGGAAAGTCCCCAAGTATGTCTATAGGGATGAACAGACTTTGCCTAATTATTCTGTCTGTATAGAAAACACCTGAAATTGCTATTCCTTTATTTTGCATCATAATATTACTAGCTGTGCCCCGCGGTTTTACCCGCAGTGCTCCGCTCTTGTTGGCCTTAGCGTGATGATATAATATAGCCTTTAGCCCTTCTCGACAAATGGGCTATCTAACACCGAAAGAATTTTTCAAATCGTACCGGTAGTTCCTGAGATAGCGCGTTAAAACAAACAAACAAACTCTTCAGGTTTATAATATTAGTATAGATTTCTTAGATATGTTATAAGAAATGAAATTAAATACAATCGATACGCTCTCTCCGAGCTCCACTTTTGACTTTAAGTTATTTTGTCTCGTTTATCTGCACAACTTTTTATTACAAAACTTTGCGTTCAAAATACAAGTTGTTCTAAATTATACCTTTCAATTTTCCTTCAATATTCTACGCAATTTTGGCTATCCTTTTTCTCGTAAAATATATTTTATATTCTTATAATTATTTACTAAATAAATCAAAATGATTTTAACCAACGTTGATGTAATTCTAGTAACAGGAAATTATTTAACAAACCTTTAAAAAAAGTGGCAATAATCAGCAAAAAATACTTAAAATACAGGTCAATTATAGAGTAATGTTAAATAGCGTTACGTAAACGTTAATTAGTAAGCAACGCTAATTAGCACATAGGCATCCTTTTATCCTGAACCTTAATATCCTTTATAATGCTTGACTTAATAATTACTACACATTTCTACATAGTTACTACGTAACATAATAAGATGGACAAACAGAACTAGTAATTAACAAATAAAATGCGATAAAGGGGAATATTCTGTGATAAAGTGGAATCTAGAACCTTTACTCAAATAAAAATGTCTGTGAACCATATTTCAACTGAAGGGCTATTTTTCATAATTCACCACCGTGTCCAGAGACCTGTATACATTGAAAGATTGGAGAAAAACGTGGAAAATACATTAGTCTTCATCAACTTACTCGTATTGGACGTAGGCATACTGTAAGTTTTAAATGTAAATACATCAATGTCAAAGCAAGGTCTTTTTGGACTCTTTCAAATGAATACGGGTGATATAATAGTTTGAGAAGTATACGACTTGGTATTAAACATCTTGAAAGAATACATGGATTTGATTTTTATGAGTCGTATAATTTAATCTTATTTTGATATGGTCAGTGTTCAAGAAAACGCATATTTGTACGATTTTATAAACGAAGTTAAAAAGTACTTACTTTACTGCATAAATTAATTGAGAAGATAAATCATACAATATGAATATAATGATACTTTATAATAATTTTCTTCTACGAAGCTCAATGAAGTAAACAATTGTTATTTGTCACAATGAATTTTATGTATATCTTCGTATTACAAACATCCTGTTTACGAAAATAAATAAACCGTGAAATGTAAGGAGAGCTACTACCACAATAAGTAAATAACTATGGTAAATAATAATTAAAACGCAGCAAGCACTTTCAGCTTCTTTCATAATTTATAACAATATTTTAAAATGTTGATCAATATATAATACAATACCTAAATGTTATAAGTAATTGTAGGTACCTATACAATCTATTTCCAAGTACTCCTACTTTCAACAGTGGTTTAAAGGCTTTTAGATTTGTTAATCTCATTTTACGGTATATAAACACGAACCAACGAACGGAATTTAACGTATAAACAGGAGCCCTAAAGTTTATCTCACGAAATCTGGATATTTTAGGTTTAAATTATGTCAACTAATACCAACTCTTCCACGAATTGACGAGTGTAGGTGAAATCGTAACGAATACCTAACATACTACATAATAGTTTAAATAGGTATCTACATATCCTAGTGTATTTATAAGATACTAGCGGTCCGCCCCGGCTTCGCCCGTGGTACATATTTCGCAATAAAAGGTAGCCTATGTTCTTTCTCAGGGTCTAAAGATTGTCTGTGCCAAATTTCATCAAAATCGGTCCAGTAGTTTATGCGTGAAAACCATACATACATACATACATAATTACAAACCTTTCCTCTTTATAATATTAGTATAGATTCATATAGAACATACTAGGTTTATAGACAAGCATTTTGAAACAATAATAAAAGAGCGTGTGTGCCGAGCACACGTGTCAGAAGTGAAACTTTTTTGGCAAGGAATCAAAGATATCAAAATCGTCGCCTTACTCCATGACGTGACGGTAATGCCATGACGCGACCTTGAAATTTGACTCTCAACGCGCCTAAAAAAGTTTCAGTTCAAAATATTTTATGGAAAGCAAATCGAAATTCGAAACTTTAATGTATTTCCACAATCGTGTTAGCGTTATTCAATTTTTCTCGCCAGCAATTCAATATTTAAAATGTCATTTCGACAAATCCTCTCTAGTGCCGTAGGAGGATCTAAAATCGCTGTGCATAACATTTCATACCTTATAAGATTACTCTCTTTACGTAAAGAAATATTAAATTCCCGTCATATTAGGACGTATGAATGTACATAATATAATATATTAAAAATATTTCTTTGAATCCTTCCACACTTCATATTTCTTGTAGTAATTTATTTTAGACAGATTATATTTTGTATTTTTATTTCTTATATAGTAACGTCATTCACAATGGATTTCGCTAATTATTATTAATATAGACGGACACTTAACGTATATTTCTTAAAACAAAAAAAGCACCTACTTCTTAACTTTTTAACGCAGGTTGTTTGCTTTTTCATTAGATCACAATCTATTTGCATACTATTTACAATATATCAACTGATTTGTTTTTTTTTTGTGTAAAAGAAAACAAACATTTATCCAATCTTTCGAATCCAATAGTTTAACCCGTAGTATATTATTATTAGTCTGTGGTTTAACTTTAGGATAAGGGTCTTGCGTCATAGTTGAAAAGAAAATGACTACATGTCGGTATGTATGCTTAAATGTTTAAAAACGGATTTTGATACTTTTTTTAAAGATAAGTGTTATTTTAGAAGAAGATTTTCGTATACATTTAATTTTTTATGTTTTCGACAAAGGGGGCGCGGAAGGTATAAGCTTAGTATCCAATAAAGTTTAACTCATTAGATCCCTAATGCATTTCAAGTGTCAGTACCAGATGTAAGGGTGGCTTAAAATGAGAGGCCTTAATTTATCTTCACAAAAGTAATATACACTTGATAATTTTCTCAAGCTTCTCTAGGTTATTTTACAACGAATGGAATAATACAGGTAAAAGCTCAGTTTCCATAACCATTTCCATGTGTAATGTTCATGTGAAAGCTCGACGCTTTGTTCTACGCAATGGTAATAAAATTCATAGCAAGTCTGCATTTACCTGAAACATTACGTTGTAAAAAAGATTCAACAAAATTTAAGAAATAGGTACAATTTAAAACCTTTGAAATAGGCACCGTTGAAATAGGCACAGTGCACCGTTGCGTCACACGCGTTCGAGCTTTTGCTCTGTACTATAGTACTGCAGCAATATGCTCGTTGCTTTTTAAATCAGGTTGTATCAAAACATCGGACGTTGTGTTCGGAGAGTGGTTCAATATAATTTAAAATTAACGAATTCTCGATGCTCTTTAACAAATGAATGACAGGACATTATCACAATGATCAATTCCATAGTTAAATAAATCAGTCAATTATCTATATATGTATATATAAATGAAACCCGTTTTCCTTGGTCACGGCATCACGCGTGAACTGGTGGACCGATTTCGATAATTCTCTTTTTATAATATTCCTTGAACTACGAGGATGGTTCTTATGGAAAGAAAACATAAACATGTACCACGGGCGAAGCCGGGGCGGACCACTCGTTATAAAATAATATTTTAATGTTGTTACTTGCGACCTAGAATCTATATAAATACCGGTTAGTATAAATTTACTATTAAAACCACTCCATAAAACCTATTGTAATAAAGCAAATAATGGGAAGGCCGACATTGAAGCTAAAATATATTTATTTTTATGTGTATTGTATCGGCGACATGTCACTTATAGTATTGTTTATGATATTGACAAGTGGAGAGCCATAGACTTTATCACTGAGAAAAATATACGAAAAAAATACAGAAGGGAAATTATAAGTTCTTTCTATATTCTACTAAGATTCTATGTAGGTAATAGGTATGTCATGGCAACTATCAAAGAACGGATCCACTTTTGGTGTATTATTAATAATAATTAATTAGTTTAAAATGAGTGGATGCAAATTATTGTTTTATTATTTGATTTATTCTTCGGTTAAGAGTAGGTAATCTGCTCTGACCGGAGAAACAAACAAAGAAAAGAATTCAAGATGATATTTGAAGAAAACGTTGCATATTTTTTATGTTATAATATCTAAGATATGGATATGTGATACTACAGGATATGAACGAAAACTATGATCATTGCATTAATCAAAATTATTATATAATAGTAACATATTACATCTAATTTAGAACCGTTTTTTAATATACAGCGTTAATACATCGGCTGTACAATCCCGTTAGATTATTTGATCCCTCAGTAAATACACATATAATATTCCCTTTATCTCGGACAAAAGCTCGCTATTAAGCCGTATTAGTATTTGTAATGGAGTCCGCTTATCGGTTCCTACAGAAATCCTCCCCTGATTTCAATTTACGGTGTACATTCCTTGTATATTTGCTATGTAATGTAATTAACAATATACGTATATTTGATTTCGATTTCATTGCTTTATCCATAGGGGCCGTTCAAGTATTACGTGAGCAGATTTCTTACCATTTTTTACCCCCCCGCCCCCCTTGTCATCAAAAGTAAGCAAAGCACTTACCCCCTCCCCCTATGCTTACGTAAACATTTTTAGTAATAAATGTTTTTTTTATATTGTTATTTTTAAAATAGGAAAATTCATGAAAATATTAGGTTTAACTGATACACCTAGAGTAAATGACAATAAAAATAACTACGTTAAAAACAACCGACTTCAAAAACGGAAAAGTAAGAAATAAAAAAGATTTGATATTATTAATTACTACATATTATTTAGATGTGCTATTTACTAAAAAGGTTTGATGTCAGTGCACGGGCTTAATACTAAGTGCTTTGTGTTTGGCACCGACTTCAAACCTATTTAATATCATCTAAATAATATGTAGTAATTAATAATATCAAATCTTTTTTATTTCTTACTTTTCCGTTTTTGAAGTCGGTTGTTTATAACGTAGTTATTTTTATTTAATACCTACTTTTTACTTTTTAGTGTATTTTTCAACGCGAATCAAACGAGCCCAAACTCGATAAAGTTGAGTCAATATATTACTGAGTTCCTATGGCCACCTTCCGATTCCATCATCAAATCAGCTCTATGTCATGATAATTTTTCATCGCTATCCAATTTACATACGTACACAAAATTTCAGCTCAATCGGTTACCGGGAAGTGAATCCAAGTTACTTGCTACATTTCAAATAAGTCATCAAGTACAGACAAAAATGCTCATAAAATAAAAGCTACTGGGCCTATCCCAATAAAATTTTTATGGGACCAATTCGACACCATCCCGCATCGAACAAAGAAAGAATCACGTAAATCAGCTCAGAAACCTCGGAGTAATCGGTGTACATACATAAAAAAAAAATATATACCGGCCGAATTGATAACCACATATATACCACAAGCACTTGCAGCCGGCCGGCACGAGAGTGAATTACTTATTAGACAAGTGAATAGCGCACGGTAATTTCCCTAATGCGCGGTAATTCCCCTAATCAGTTCTCAAAGCGAGTGCCTACGCATATGTATTATTTGCGGGAATCCCCGAAAAAACTTAAATAACTAACGATGACGTAATCATCATCTAGACCCCCCCACCCCCCATGTCATCCAAAATAAGCAAAACAGAGACCCCCCCACCCCCCCTTGTTGCTTACGTAATACTTGAACGGCCCCATAGACATGTAGTTTACCAAAAGGAAAGAATATAACTTAAACACGTAATAAAGCTTAATAATCACACTATAGTTTATAAAAGTATATTTGAACCTAAAGTTTTAATTTGCTATAAAAAAGAAAACTTAAATATATCTATAATATAATCACCTCATGATACTTCCAATAGGTTTTCCTACCATATGAACGCAAGTTCCATTCAAGTAAATAAAAATAGTCTTAACAATACAAGGTAGTTCTAATTATAAAATAATCTTAATACTTGATTGTACTTTTTAGATACCCAGTCTGGTTTCAGACTGCTTTTCACAATTCTAAAATAATAACCTTTTTTATATTCATACGTTATTATTGTTGTCTGTTGAAATAAAAAGTTTTAATCTGTAAACAAATTTGAATAAACTCTTTGAAAAGTATAATTTGCACGAAAAAATACGTTTGGAATACATATTGTTTATTAGTGAAGCTTATCGAGTGAAATCCCTTTATCCAGCCGGCACATGTCGGCATTTATACACAGAATATATTTCAAGCTAGAGACCGAGCCACTATTGAAGTCTGATAGACTAGGTCTGAAATCTCTTCAGCTAATGCTGTCCCAAACAAATTATATTTTATTCATCAACCAACTTTACTATTAATTACTTAATAAAAATATTGTTTACGTTTCTTGTTAAAAAAAAACTATTTTTAAGGCTACTTCCAATTTTATTCTATAGGACTTCAATGAGCGGACTTTATTCAGCTATATATTATTATGTTGGCTTGATCGGCTCCAGGTGATGAGATCACGTTTTCGAATGAGGGTAAAACGTAATTTTTATGTTTTCTCTGATTTTGCCGAATCAAGAAAATGAGAAGTCAGTTGTATTCGTTTATAAAAATTTAACATCCTATCTGGTAGAAAAAGCCGAAAATTACTATACAATAATTGTGTCCAAATCTTTTCTGATAAAATAATTGTTTGCTTATCATAAGACGCTTTCATACAATATACTATCTGCTCAATTTCACGTACAAATATGAGAATATTTTACATCCAAACATTTCTACTAAGAATGCCTTGTTGAATTCCAAGAGTGCACACGTGAGTAAAATACACGTGAAGCTCTTTAACACTTGAAATCCTTTTCTTAATACGAAGTTAGAGAGCCCTTCTTAGATAAACATCAAAATAGTGCTTTGATAAGAATCTCCACAATCATAGAGATCTAGAGAGATGCCAATCGCTTGCGCTGAGTACGAAACCTGGTGTCTCATTTCAAATTTACGCACACAACAGTAAACAAAATAAAAACAATACTTCGCGTTGTGTGCGTGTCATCACACAAAAATTTGAGAGCGACTATTCGTTCGCACACTAGATTGTAAGTGACGTATACAGCACCACTACAGCCGCAAGATATGCGTTTATGATAGGGATTGCTTGTCGATAAAATGAGAAACGCTAAAATTAAAACAATTTATAGGCAATACAGTAACTAGGTAGAAATGGACACCTTGATGGTAGCATTCATGGTGATGAAGTCCATAAAGCATTGCCTATTGACTTATTGTAAAGTAAAATAAGTATGAAATAAGTGACTTCTTTTTTTAATCCATGTATAATAATTACTATAAAATTATTGCTCGAGTACCTATCAAATAATAATAATACAATCAGATATTAAGCTAATAGTAATACATTATGATATAAAAATAAGGTAGTAAGGTAGTAAAAATCCGAATCTTATCGACATGGACACACTCGATTCGCATCCATAACTAACGACCGCGAGCAGCGGCCGTACTACACGATTGTTAGCTTTAGTATGTTCATTATACACTGCGGTATTCGAACTCCGCGTTTGAATAGAGTCATGTACAGAAGAAGCATTGTAAACTATTTACATAAATTATTGTGACTGTCGTAAGAAACCAAGAAATCACTCTACGTAATATTGTTTTTGAAATTTTAGTAAGAAAATCGTATAATTTTCAGTACTTACCGATGGTATGTGATTCCGTTTGACTTAAAGATGCTGGTTTCACTTCGGTT
The DNA here is from genome assembly GCA_907164665.1 of Colias nastes. Lineage (NCBI taxonomy): Eukaryota > Metazoa > Arthropoda > Insecta > Lepidoptera > Pieridae > Colias > Colias nastes. The sequence continues at coordinate 16,155 of CAJQZM010038573.1, forward strand.
TTTACAAACTTTAACGGAACAACACGGCATTGTCAAATAATACCCGGCCGACGGTCGAACGTCAACTGAATGCAACAAACAGCATGTGTTCTTTTTTTGGGCATATTGCTGCGACACCGGCCCCGCCCCCTAACCATATCTCCCTTTAGTTTATGTGATCTGTGTCCACAATGCTCTCTATTTTCTGAGCGAATACATACCAAATATCAATAAAGAAAAGAAATTAATTATTATTTTTCACCGCTTATTTAGAATTATAATTGATTTGATTCCAGTTATTCTACTCTTTTTATTGGCAGTTCTAAAAACTTGAAATGAGGTAATACAAAAATGCTCATACAAATAACGCTTATATGAGCATATAAAAACTTTAAACTGTCTGTTGGACGAGGCTTTTGATTTGAAATGTAACAGGACATAATATCTCTTATTAACACAATAAAACTTTTATTTACGTGACCTCATTTCAAACTGAGTCAGACAGAAAATATTAGTTTTTATAAGTTGCTGTTAGATTAAAAACTTGAGAATTTGTAAACTGTTGAAAAATTGTGATCCGTAACATTTGCTAGTTCTAATACATTTTTAATATTATAATGTTTACAATTTTACAGTGACATTAATATATAAATAAATACATCTTTATTTGACCTTGTGTTTATACAATTTTAGATATGAGTCTCTGGCTCTCTTACTAGACATAGCCTGTGTGGTATAATATACAGGAGATGAGCATGTACATGTAGATCTAAAGAAGCTAAAAGTTTAATTATTATAAGATTAGTAGCTCCTTGCTAATCTTCGTAAGTTCAAAGGTCAATTGCCCAAACATAAATCATTGTACCCCATTAAAACTTCTGACAGCAAATGATAATGTGCACTAGTTTAAACTGAAATTATTACTTCAGGGGCATCCGATGAGGGTCACGTCTAAAGTCTTCTTAAACTTCTACTTAATTATAATCTATATTTATAGCGTCAATATAGCGACCTGTTGCATCTTCATCATTCAAGATTATTTTAGATAGTTAGTCGAAACTATTTAGGATGTCCTGACTAGGGTTGTTGAGGAAGTGATTATGAGGAAGAGGAGGAGGAAGAGGAATTTTCACACACAAATTTAGGGGATGCGGATGAGGAAGAGGATATTTTTTTGAGGAAGAGGATGCGGATGAGTAAGCGGAAGAGGAAGCGGATGAGGATGAGGATGATAGGAAATTATAATCAAAATTTAAAAACAAAAAATTTTAAAATTAAAAATTAAAACAAAAGCCATTCTCCTGTCTGTACATATTGATATTTTAACTACTAGCAAAATTGCCACTTTGTCATAAACTACAAAAGAGCATCTTACTCAGTGTTCGTATTCAATAAAAATATTAATTGTTCCAATAGTTTTTGAGTTTATTAATTACAAACAAATATGATATAATATATGACAGGTAGAAACAAGCAAGGAACAGCGCGGGTAGCGGGAGGGGAGGTTAGCTCGCCCGATCGCGAATTTACAAAGCCTATAGGTAGGTACTATACTATTTGAGTCACGAGCCGGACTCAGATGAGCTTTTGTTTATGCATATTACTCGAAAAAACCTAATCTATCTCAGTGCCAGAAGCGACATTAGGACGATTTCCACTAAAAAAAAACTAACTGGTAGATATTATGTAAGCTTAACAACTTGTTTGTTTTTTAATTTAAAATGACTTTTGACACACATTCTTTGGTAAAATATGTTTCTTCTGAGTATGAGAGAAAATGTTATATTATTATGTTTAGAGATAAGTGTTAGGCGCAGATATAAATATGGCGGTAAGACTCTACTCGACTAGGTTTTGTTCGTTAGTAGAGTCCGACTCGTAACTCAAATACATAGTTAGTTTAAAATAATAGGCTTTGTAAATTCGTCGCCAGATCGGATCAGCATCCTCATAAATTTCCTCTAAATTTTGAGGAAGCGATAGCGGAAGAGGATTTTTTTATTTTCATTTTTGAGGATGCGGTAACGGTAGAGGAACCCAAAATATTGCGGAACTTCCGCATTATGAGGAAGCGGAAGAGGAATCCTCAACAACCCTAGTCCTGACGTGTGTTGCAATACTTGGTACTGATCTTATTACAAGCAAACATGAAACATTGTATAACAATCACTGCATTCAAGAGAATTAAGCATTGAATAGACAATGACAAAGCTTTTTCTTCTGCAAAGATTGACGACCCAACAAAGCAACAAGTTAACAGCCAGTTATTAGACCAATAGGACGTACATCTCCCTACAAGTCCTTTTTTGTAATATTAACATATTGAGTGAATGAAAATGGATTACTCTGTGCATAAGATGGCTGTTCTTTGATAGGATTCGATAGATACGCACTGTTACATTATCGAAAATGGATAGAGCCGTAAATAGGTTACGTTACGTTAGCACGTGAGTTGAAAAACGGAACAGAGACTAAGCTTCTTAAGAACGTGCAAAATTGTTAACTATTTTGGTAGGGTAGTCACAATAGGTTAAGACAAATTAAACAAAACATTTGTTAAATAGTTTTATTATTCAGTATAATAGAATATTTTACAAATTACTTACTCTAATAATTTTCTTTTTATAATTTTTGTTTTTAATAACTTGTTGTTTCTTTTAATAGTGTGGTAAATTCTGAATCGAACATATCGGAAACACTCACATGGCATATCAAATTTACAATCTTCAATACGTTTAAGTATTTCGTTACCAACATTGACAATATTTATTTCAAGATCGAAATATTTGCGAAACTTTTGCTCGAGCAATTCAACAAATGCAATAAAGTTATCAGGAGGTATAATTAAAAAACCCAATTGTACGTTACCATGTAAATATTACGTTTTATATTAAAATATTCAAACTTGCAACCAACAAAACAAACAACGTGCGTCGCACAGACCCTGAGACTGTCAACTGCCTGTGCAAGCGCAAACCGGTTTTTTCCAGAATCGCTGCGTACGCAACAAGCGGCCAGTGGTCACACACACATGCCCCGCGTACTTGTAGTAGTGCAATCGATTCGCGCGGTTGTTTGAAGCTTTGCCTCTGTTCCGTTTTTCTACTTAGTCCATTGAAAAGTTACATTTGGGGTTGCATTTTTTTAGAGGACGCAATTTCATTTTTTTTGATGTGTAGGGGGGGTCAGTATGAAGCTATCACCAAGTTTGTGGGGTCGCCACCCTTGTCCCGCGGCCGCCATCTTGAAAATAGCGGCTGATATGGTTTTTACGATATATCTCTTAAACTATTTATCTGATTAAAAAACATTTGTAACATTATTTGTTGCAAATTAAATTCTCTACAACTTTGTTCCAGTCACTTTTTGTCGTAGAACTATAAATAAAAAAGTTATAAGCGAAAATGTTCAGAAATTAGAGATATTTATATTTTTCAATAAAACTTTTTTTTTTATAAATTTACGATGAAATTATATCAGACCATTTTTGTAGATTGTTTTTCGAGGAACAAACTTGGTTTTAGCTTCACACTGACCCCCCCTACACATCAAAAAAATAAAATTGCGTCCACTAAAAAACGCAAGGTTAGGCCTAAAAAATGTAACATTTCAATGGACTAACTCATGTCATCATGTGACGTTAGGTCGCAAGATTGTAAAAGAATCATATAATATTTAATGGATATGATAAAATTGATATAAAGTATTTAAGTAAAATAATTACTAAAAATATTCAATTATTGTAATTACTAAAGATGAAAAACGTAATTATATGGACTCATTTTTATAATAAACCGCTAAATTAATTACAGTAATGGAACTTCTTAAAACTTGTTGTTCAATGTTAATTACTTGCTTACTAACAATTTTATCCTAAGATAATTATACAAATACATATTTTTATATCTCCTAGCTTTCCTATTACGAAAAATAGCTACAATTTATATCGAAACGAGATCATATGGAGGTAAAATATATCCAATTGGCGCTCATATTCCCTTGCCACATAAAATACTCCAATAAGTATAATTTTAGAATGTTTTTTCACATTTTCCGCTAATCATTATGTGTCTATTTGTGTGTTGGAAGACTGTTATGGCTTACGGTAAAACTCTTTTGGGATAGAACAATATTTTAACCGACTCCCCGGTGTATGCTTTTATCTAAAATACAATACCATAACCTTTATATAACACATACATAGTTCAAACAAAACAAAAAGAAAAATAACACTTTATTAAATAATATATTATCTTCTTTATAGTATAAAAAATAATAAACAAAATAGTTTGTGCTAATATTTTGCACAAAACGCGGTATACTACACAGTTACTACACAGTCATCTCTCCTAGGCTTTTGGAAAAATAATGTCCTAAAGAAGACTGTACGAGCTCATCAGATTTTCAACCGAAACTTCATGCCACACGAGAAAATCCTGTTCGGTTTAAAATTGCTTACGAAATCAGTGATACGTATTCTCATCTACGAAGACTAGATCACTAAAATATGGTTATTATATCAGAAACTATCCACTTTGGAACACGTTCACACAAATCCACATAGAGCAAAATTGGTTCAGAGCAAATCCAGTACGCTTCGTTGACCGAATATGTCATTTAGGATATGTCATTTTTACTTGAACTAGCTGTTTTTCTTCAGAGGAAATGTTCGTTTTAATTATAATAAGCCAAAGATGTATGCTCTAACCTTGGAATATACAAAACTAAGAGTAAAAGAACACTCGGGTTTGCTTACGTTTAAATTGCAAATAGTAAGCTGTATTACGAAAGTTGTAAGTAATTTGAATAGAGACGAAAAGTTCTCGTTTGAAGGAAACTGCAAAGTCTGTGTTGTTTTCAACTCTATATCTACGCAGTTGTTTAATTATTGTAGTGTACGTGTTTGCTTCAATTAAATTATTTTATGTTGAATCAGTGACTCACACAATCTAATTCTCTGTATCTAATTATTATAATCTGAGTAGACTTAATATAGATGTATAAACATCAAAACAGATCCTACATTTACAAGCGGCAAATATCCTATCTCTGATGACGTGACAATTCTATTATTATCAACCTATCACACACAAAATTGTCCCATGTCCAAGTTTTGTCGAATCAAAGGTGGATTACGTCTAAACCTTTCGGAGAGAGGAAAAGGACCGGATATATTGTTTCACCACGATATAACTGCCGTCATAAACTGACTCGTATAAGGAAAAGCGAAACGTCAAAGAATATTATGCTTGATATATTTCAATCGGAGGGAAAAGCAAAACAAGAGGACTATTTTATTGGGGACCAGGTTAACAAGCTTTGTCATTTCCATATATTCTCTCAAGTTTACTTCTTCTTTATGTGTTTTATATTTTATATGTAACAGATCACGAGCAGAACTATAAACGCATAAAGTTTTAGTACCTAAAATTACATGAAAAATGTTCCAAGTTTAAGCTACCATCCAGTAAAAGTCCCCTAGTATTTCAGTACCAACTGACAATCGGAGGAAGTCAAACATGTTTATATGTGTTGGTTTGTTCCAGCCATGTATACAAACGGACACTTAACTTCATTTGTGTTGGTGTTTTGTTTTCTATAACGTGATAAGTTCATCAAATTGCTATACAAATTTCTCGATGACGCTACGAATACTTTGACGATAGTTTTCGCGCTCGACCTAATAAATTTAACTTTAATATAATTAGCAATGAATTCTAATCGTATCGTATTGACAGAGCATCTTCTCTATTAGATTACATTGTAACTAATACCAGCAATTAGTAAGACCGAACTTTCAAAATAAAGTTAACAAAGTTCTTCTTATACTTTAAGCTTTTACAACTTGAAAGGCATCTTCGTTACTTAAAAGTTTACAGATATCTATTTAACTCAAATTCGACACAATCTAATAGATTTAACACATCAATCTGTTAACGGATGAATAATTTATCTTTAAACTAATAGATTCCTTGTGTATGTTTATGTTGATTTGTTGGAATTGTAGATTGGATTGTTTTCTTTTAAATTCAGTAAGCAGTTAACCGTATACATAACCCATTCTGTATAAATGTATAGTATAGGTAAACGTATTTTATACAATACTAGCTGCGCTTCGCGGTTTCACACACCGAAAGAATTTTTCAAATCGGAGTTCCTCAGATTAGCGCGTTCAGACAAACAAACAAACTCTTCAGCTTTATAATATTAGTATAGATTTATTACGTACAAGAAAGCCAAATTTCTTCGCCCATTTCTACCCAGTCCAAACTTGCCACTTGGACAAACCTCTTTTTTATTACATAACACACTTCATAAAGCCAACGTTCTAGATACGGAAGTTACCATAGACAAGGTACTCTATAACATAATATTCGTTATGGTTGACAATGGTACGATACGCACGTACAAGGTCACACGCGCACATCGCTTCTTTTGGAGAAAATTATGCTTTATGTCGTATTGTGTTATAGAGTATAATGATATCCTAAAATAAACACAGATTCGGGACGTATGGATGGCGAATGCGGGTGTTAGCGGAATCTTAATGCGATGAAGCGTTATGTGGGGCAACTGATAGAGAAAATTGTAATTTAATTTTGGATTTGAATCGATTATGTTATAATTTATATCCTTAATTCAAAATCAACTACTTTCTGTTTGGATATATCTGATGCCAAATCAACTATAGATATTACTTTCCGTCTGGGTCGAAGAACGGTGGATGTATCATGGATGGATCATTAAAATCTTAAAAATAAATCAAATATTGGGTTAGTTTGTCAGCTTTTTATGCAGAAAAAAATAAATCCCAGATGACTACCGGATGGATATATAACGTCTGTCGTGCTATATTCTCAATTGTACCCACGCGAAGCCGCGGGCGGTAAGCTACTCCTTCAGTCTTTTTAAAAGCTTCTCATTTTCACCATATTGTTATATCTGCCCTTTAAGTACTTGAAACATATTTTTAATGCTTTTATGATGTCGCCAAAATCTTAAACTTTTAATGCTTTTTCCATAATTGTTTTATTCATGAAGTTTTTCTTTTTCAAAACTTTTTAATTACTAAGTATATATTGCTTAAATTATCGGTCAAGAATTTCGAGCGTGTTTATTCCTTACAAAAAACAGTATTACGAAAATACAAGTATAAGCATGTATAAGTAAAAACGTTACTATTTCATTAATAATAATCTGTGATAGAACTACCTGCACAAGTGTACATTATATTTTTGTATTGTAACTACAAAAATCGTAATACAACTATCTGACACCCTTGACTTCGTCTGCTTCAAGTGGTATTTTTCAGTTGGTTACCCCAATTTACCCTAAACCCTTAAACAGGGTGAGGGCAACCCTTATTCATTAATAAAAACAAATTAGCTTAACAATCTGCCAGTGAAAGCCTCTTGATATCGGTCTTGCCGTTTAAGAGATTATCCGGAACAAATAGACATAATATACCTATAGATTATGCAAATAAGTTATTTCTATTAGATGTCAAACAGTGTCCTAAATACTTATTTTGATAATTGATATGCAATGAAAAAATCACTGCGTTTTTTAATTTATTCAATTATGTAAACTGCAAAATATATCTAATAGGTAAAGTTCTTAGTTTTCTAACGTATTGAATTTGCAGCATAGGTAGGGACATTGAGATATAGAAAGTAGAGCTTTTAAACTGAGCAAGAATGAGCTGACTCGACAAAGGTTATTAACACCTATTTATTCCCGCAAGAGAACACATTACAAATATTTCAAAATTGTGCATGTTTTCACTTTACCAATTTTTTTAAGTTTTATATAAGGAAATAGATAAAATTACTTATATAATATTTTTAACTCATTTCTATAAACATCGATGTTTTGGTGTTTTCTTTTCAACAGATGGTTGCACAGCTTTTACGCCTATAACCTATTTATTTTGAACAAACTCGTTGTTCTTACATTTATTTTAATATTTTGACGCGCTTTTTCAAAGAAAAAGACGCCTTTATTATTTTAAGTATATATTTTCGAAGCTTGACTCTCTACATTCATCAAATCCGATAAATTATTCGATCAGAAGGACAAAGCTTCTTTCGGATTAATAATAATATGTCAATATGGATTTAGAAACAGATGAAAGCAATCGATCAAAGTGTTATTGAAACGGATTCTTATTAAAAATACAGAATGCGTCGAATAGCGGCGTCGTAATAAAGAAAGCATTTTCAAAATAGACTGGTTTTGATTCACATGAATCACTGTTATTGATACGGCAAAATATTAAAATAGTGGGAAGACGGATGTTGGAACCAGTTTTTATTTATTTTTAATTGAATCTGTGACAAAATCCTAAGGCCTTATGCGTGCAAAGTTATTTATAGAATTAAAGATAGTCAAAGTAGACATTACGTCGTCGTCGAACTTATACGTCTTGTAATTTTTTTAGTTATTAGGTGAGAGACGCAAAATTTTATTATTGTCAATATTTCTATGATTGTACCTATTTTTAATTTTCACTTACCTTTTGTTCTCCTTCACAAAATTAAAACTAATAAAAATAACTTCCATTCACTAAAACACAGCCACTGCTTAACGGATTAAATAAATAAATTATTTTTGAACACTTCAACTTTTGAACGCAACACTTATGTCAAAACGCGCGGGAAACGACATGTCATTTACGTAATGTCATTGCAAAATTCGCGCGATCGAGTAGCGCGCTGTGTGCCTACAGCTCGACTGAACGCTTTTGATCTTTGGATACAGGTCCGCAGGCGCGAACCCATTTCTATCCCATTGCCTTCACGTCGTAGCATCACACGTTTTTCATTACATTACCGTACGTGAAGCACAATCTACTTTAAGCTATTTTCGGAAAACGGCAGACTACATCAACGCGATTTTTACAAACATGTTTCCCTGCGAATTTCACTCTTGTAATTTTCTGAACGAATGACAATACAATCGGTTTATATCCCTGTTTGTTATTTAATAAGCGCTTAATCTTACCTAGTACCTCCATAAAACTTAATCGTCAAAACAATCTAAAGTTATATTTAACGTTATCCATACATCTATAAGATAACTTTTCATTATGAATAAATGTAATTTAAGGAGGCATTTAATATACTAATTTGGGTTTAATAAGTCTCAATGCAAATAATATGATATTATGACTCAACCCCTCTAACTTAATTTAATTTAATTTTTCGTTCTTAAACAGCTGAGTTCTAATACATACTACATCATCCTGCAGGTGGCGGATATCTTCTAATTTTCTTAATAAATACTTCCAAAAACATAATTTTCTTGCAAAATTATAATGCCGTATATTTATGCCGTAAAACGAGGCAATAAAGACTTGCGGGACAATTTCTTTTAATTATCTGAAACCCAATCATTCGCAGAGCTTATTTTCATAAAATTTCGTATTCTCAGCCTTGGTTTAAGACAAATTATTATTTTAAAGGGTGTATTTTACGGATAGCGAAATGAAAATTTCATGGAAAATTAATCGATGTATTTTGTTTTTGGCTTCCTTCAGTTAATCTTCTTCTAATGTCAAGACAAGAATCATATTTAAGCTCTATTATACGTCCGTTGGTTTTTAATGGTTATAAAAATATATTATTACGCTTAGTTATTACGAAATAAGAGTGGACGTAAATTTTTATTCCCAAATAAAACTTTTGATTGAAAAGGTTTATGTAACTCTGTCCATGATTTCGTTCGCTTGAGTATGGGTATGATATTAGGAGAAGGACGTGGTTTCTTCATAGGTATATATAAAATAAAAGTATTTAAATAATGTGTAAGTGTCATGTTATCAGATTATTTTATTTTGAAATTATATACAAATTTTATGTACCAAAATAGACTATCCTACCAATATTATAAATGCGAAAGTTTGTGAGGATGGATGTATGTGTATGTGTATGTTTGTTTAATCTTTCACGCAAATGCTACTGAACCGATGACAATGAATTTTAGCACACAGATAGAGGGTAACTTGGATTAATACATAGTTTTTATCCCGGGTTTTATCCCGGAAATCCCACGGGAACGGGAACTATGCGGGCTTAGAGTATATATACTATCTATAGAGTGGGAACAACCAAGTGGGAACAGTAGGCACAGGTGGGAACAACACGACGTTGCCGCCGCGAGCGCTCCTGCGCTCGTAGTCGTGGTTGAGTGCTGTCGAAGTGCGTTGCTCTGGAATTTTTTTCATATTTACGAATAAACATGGTGAAATGTGCAGTTCTATCTTGCAAAAACGATACTAGAAAATACACAAAATTGAAATCCAGTATCACATTTCATAAGTATTATTAGATATATTAGATTGTTATACTTATTTTTATGAAAATAAATCTAGCATCGCGGGGGTGAAGGGGAGGTGGGAGGCGGACACGCGCAGGCTCGCTCGCGCGCCTCACTGCCGCCACGTGATCGTAGTGATGTGACCTGACCAACGCTGTACTCGATATAAAGTTTACTAGAAGAACTATATTTTAACAAATTATTTATTTAACTTTAAAATTAAAACTCTTTTAAAAATGTATTATAAATAAATTTGTGGTGTGTTTTGTATGATACACTTTCTAATATTATGAATGCGAATGTATTATAGTGTAAATGTAAAGTATGTAGTTAATGTTACGATATATTTTCTGAACCGCTAAATTGATTTTGAAGATTTTGATAGTAGAATGGATGAAATTAAATAAAAAAATTATTAATATTATTTATTATATTATCATTTTAAATTATTAATTATTTCTTATTTTTATTTAACATTTTTAAAACATTATTATTATTGATTGATTTATTATTAAAGAAATAGCACTAAACCCGATCTTTTATTTTATTAACTTTATTATTTAAAAAGTATTCACGTTTTTCTGACATTCTAATTAAACATATTTTTTTAAAGTACTTATAATTAATACAAGAAATATTCAAATGGAATAAACAAACTTTATTCAGTTGGTAAACAAATTTAAAATTACATATTTATATTTTATTCATATATTTTTCTTTTAATAACTTATTGAACATAAAATTTACTTATGATACATATTTATTTACATAACTTATCGATAGTTCAACACGCAATTGATACCTACCCATCCCTATTTGTCACACACACATCTATATAGTATCTATAGCTCATCAGCTGCCTACGATGCGCAGTGCGCACTAAGCAATTTGTGCAATACACGCGCTCTATACTATTGTAATATATACTCTAAGTATGCGGGTTTTTCTTTGAAAACGCGGGCGAAACCGCGTTCGAAAAGCTAGTCTAGATATAATTTTAACAATTGCTTTTTTATATTCAGAAATTCAAAAGTCAAATCGACGCCGATTGAAATAAATCTACGCAATTTTTTTGCATAAATCTATTTTTGCTTTTTACGGAAATATCTATACTTTTTTTTATTTATGTCTGATGAAATAATAAAGTAAGTTCATACTCAGGGACATAATTTTTATAGAATGACAGATTGTAATTATGAATATCTATCAATATTCTTTAAAATATAAAGAAGTAAAACAGTTCGTCAGTTTTAGTTTAAAACTTTAAAGTTATTATTCTAGATTAACGCTTCGCTCGGACTCTACGAAAAACAACTTACAGTCTTTCAGAAATAATATAGCATCAAAAAGGGATAAGAATCTATCCAAATCCAAAAGCTCGGAGCTTATTTGTTACTAGCTTTCCGCTTGCGGCTTCGCCCGCGTTTTCAAAGAAAAACCCGCATAGTTCCCGTTCCCGTGGGATTTCCTGGATAAAACCTAGCCTATGTTGCTCAGTGAAGATGCAGCTTTCTAATGGTGAAAGAATTTTTGAAATCGGTCCAGTAGTTTATGCGTGAAAGCCATACATACATACATAATTACAAACCTTTCCTCTTTATAATATTAGTATAGACAAACAAACAAAATCTTTCCTCGTTACCGTATTAGTATAGACTATATTTGAGTACGAAACAATATTACATTTGCTTATTTTCCTAACTAGTTCCGTAGCAAATAATTCGTTCAGTGTTTCTTTTAACTGCTAAATGTAATTTATCTCTCAAAGAAAATATACAGGAATAGAAGTGTTTAAATTAATCGTTACTCACGACTTTCAAAGCTTTCATAAAATTATGAATACTTGTTGATTATTTCTGTTTTCATAATAGATACATAGAAAGTATTTTATAAGATCAAAGAAACACTATAATTTCAGTCAATCCTCATCTTGTGAGTTATATCTGCCCGTAAAAGTTTTATCAAAATCAATCGCGCCATCGCAATCGATTTACGAACTAATATACACCACTATTTTTTAATCAGTACAAAAAATTTTACAGGGTGTTAAGTATCTTTAACCAATCATATTTGTGTAAGAAATAATTAAAAACACTAACAAACAGAAATGTCCCAAAATTGTCCACATAAATATGTAAAAATTGTTAAACCTATAATTTAATCAATGACCCACACTAGGTATTGTGTTGTAATTTTCTAGCGTACGATTTCGAGTAGGTCTGCGGCACAGCTCCATTGATAAATTCCGGGCTCCGGCAAACTCGCGTCGATGCTCGCCATTCCTCACCCCGCCACCCCCTTTCCCTCTGCGGCCTGCGCCCGCGTCGCACCCCAACGGCCCCCGCCCCCCCGCCCCAACGCGACAAACAGTGCCAAATTGTTAGCGGAAGTGAAAACTTGCTTTTTTTCGTCGCGTTTGTTTATGTTCTTCCCGGTACAATGTCATATCAATTCACATCACGGGATTATGTACTTATGCTTCGTGCGTTCTTTTTGAGTGGGGAAAATGCGAGTGCAGCAGTACGTATGTACAGATAAGAGTACCCGAGTCCCGAACGCTCGATCGCCAAATGTACGAACTGTGGTAAATGCTTACCAGCAGGCGTTGTCACAAAATGTTTACGTGTAATGTACTAGCGTATTTTGAAGAGGATCCTCGACGTAGTACGAATGTCGAATAACGCTGCGGTTCATGAATTTCTCACAGCGGAGTTTGGAAGTCAGTGGATCGGTCGAGGCGGGCCTGCAGCTTGGCCTCCTCGCTCACCTGATCTCACACCCTTGGACCTCTTTTTGTGGAGTGAAATTAAGTGAACAAGACCCAAAAGTGAGCCGGTTAGTGTCGATCAAATTATTAAAACAGCGCATATTGGATGAAGTGAAAAGACAAAAAAACGTACCTACTTCTCTCGTTAAAAAACAATTTAATAAAACGTGCACGTCTGTGTTTTGACAATGGTGGTGGACATTTTGAAGGACAATTGAAATACTTGTAAGGTTAGTTAAGATAATTGTAAATACCAGCTGATTCTAACTTCTTAAATACGCCAAAATCGTTTTTTCTTTCAATACAGATTAGGTATTGTAAATACAGCTGATTCTAACTTCTTAAATACGCCAAAATCGTTTTTTCTTTCAATACAGATTAGGTATTGTAAATACAGCTGATTCTAACTTCTTAAATACGCCAAAATTCGTTTTTTCTTTCAATACAGAATAGCTTATTTTATTTTGATATTGTTTGTTTTGTAATTACATACCTACGTACCTATTTAATTTATTGACAACGGACCACTTTGGTCACGACACCTGGTGTTCAAAAAAAGAACTAGTTTTAGTGTGCACTTAAGTACACAAGTATATTACCGAATCTATTAAAAAAAAATTTTTTTTTAATTAATAAAAATTCTTTAAAATTTCGTACTAAAAATAAAAGTAGAGTTTATTGTGCGGTGAACGGTTGTGGTAGTAAATCTCATACGAATTTAGAAGTTAGTTTTCATGCTATACCTAAACCTGGTAGCAGTTTTGTTTATGTTGAAAATTATTTCGGAAAAAAAGAAAAAGTAGATCGATGTAAAGCCTGGCAGCGTGCTTTAAAATTGAAAAATATAAATCCGCATATGAGAGTGTGTTCATTACATTTTCAAAGGAATGATTTTATTGTACCAAGTAAGTTGACAATGTTTAACCTCAAATATAAATGTAAATATAAATCTAAAACTAATTGAAAAATTTGTTTTTCAGGTGTTATTACTAAAAAGATGACTTTAAAAAAAACATGTGTTCCATCGTGTAATCTACCAAGCTCTGCTAGAGAATCAAATAAAGCTAAAAAAAATATAGAGGCACGACATCAGCGTCTAGTAAATCGGAGTTTAAAGAAGGATACTGTGAAAAAACATAATGATATTAATGAGGATTCATTAATCCATTCATGATCCAACAAATTGAAAAAAATCATTTATAGAAAACATAAATAATTAAAATTGATGACACTAATTCAATGTAAACTTATGGTTAATTCTTTTGTTGCACACAATACGTAGCCATGTTTTTTAAGCCCCGCCCACTGGTCCGTTGTCAATTGTAAAAAAGTAATTATGCCGGTCCTAAGCCCGAATGAAGTATGAAGGGGAGATTTGAATTTAGGAAATTAAAATAAATAAAGTTAGTAACTACCTACATGTCTTGTTTCATTTTATTGTCCAAGGTTAGGTAATACTATCAACGATTAAGTCAATGAACTCTGCAATGTGTCTATGATTTTAGTGAGACTTTCTTAAATAAACAAATGATTATATCTTTGCTATTTATCGATATTATGTAATTCTTACATCATACATATGATAATAATGTATTCGCTAACATGTCCTTAAAGTTTTTGTACTGATTAAAAACTAGTGGTGTATAATATGACCAATAAATGTTAAATATGTGGAAGTACATTAATGAGGGTTTTCCGAAATTAACAATGTATGTTAAGAACCATATAAAAAGTATATGATGAAATAACACTAGTAATAAACTGTTAACTGTTATTAAATTTTATGTAGTAATTACGTTTCATAAATCGAGCGTCTTTTACAGTAGCGGAAGAACAAGGCGACAAACGGAAAAATTTCCAGGGGCCCCGGAGAAACGACGTCTGGGGCCCCAAAGGTCCACAGCTAATATAATGCACAGCTAATATTATGATACTAATTATGGAATATCAAGAACAATGGTACATCTACATTTTATAAATTCCTCAGCAAAATTGCTCTACATTTTTAGACTCTATTAAAAATGACTCTACGAGCGTCTACTTTATTCATAAAGAATAAAGATATCTTGGGCCTCATACAATACAATTCCGGCACTGGCGTTTAACTTTATCAAAAGTTATTAGGTTGTCACATCAAGCAAGACGTTATGCCGCCTCGCAAGGACAGGACAATTGTTACGTTTTTGGTACACATAATTAACAATGAACTCTCACGCGAGGAATAAGGTTGTGCATGCTATATAGGAGTTTTAATATAATATTATTTATCCATTTTGCGATCAATTTTCAATTCAATTTAATTAAAGTATTGTAATATCTGCCATTTTATCGAAGGTAACGTAGTGCAGATAATAGTTTATAAAATACTTATTTAATGTTAGTAAAATGCATACGTACTATCTGCTTTCTCTACGTATTATATATTTCTGCTTTGTCCATTCATGTTTGTACAATGAAGTATAATAAATAAATAAAATAAATAAATTATCTGCTCTCTCTCTCTCTCTCTCTCTCTATTAGACATAATATTATCGTAAACCAAAATTTGCATTCATTACCAAACTTTTACAAAATTAAGTAAAAATGGACGGGTGATCCATTAAAAGTTTAAAACGTTACAAGCCGAGTTAATATATACTTTAATCTCAAATACCCTACTTTTCTTTACTTTTAATATACCGTTTTTGCGCGCCCTATCCACACACGGCCTTTATTAAATCCCGAAATGTCTGTACAAATAAGCCAACGGTTATTAAGGAAGTCATTTCGGTAACTCGTACAAATAATAATTACAAACAATAGAGATATTTACTTACAACAAGATTAATTATGTGGTTACTTTTGTCTATTCAAGGTTAGCTTTAATTTTCATTTTCAGTTTAAAAAACTGACTTTTCAATTAATATATGGTGGGTTTATTTGGAAGTCGTACGTGTGTTAGAATAAGTAGGTTATTTTTCTACAAGTTAAGTGTTTTCTTATGTAGGTGTTTTTATAACTCTGGGGAAATTTTATCTCGTAAAAGACGCGTTATATGTTTCAGAAGCATTGAAAGGTGAATACCTTTAACTAATAAGAATATAATATGGAAAACTTACATAATATATTAGGTCTAGGCACAGAGGTCTAGGTCTCTCTAGGTCTAGTAGATAAATTGTTCAATTACCACATTCATCAATCATCAGCTGCTGGACCAAATAACGTAGGATTTTACGAAAATAAAACTACATAATATATCATCATTTTTTATTACCAACATCAACAATCAAGTTATTTAAATAGTTAAAACTCTTTAATTTTCTAAAGTTGGTCATTTTAAAAACAATACTAAATCTACTAATAGGTTGCATAAATATATTAAATATTAAGGGTTAATCTGCTTTCCTATTAAGTATTCTTAACCTGTTAACAGTTAAATGGAAAAATTATTTTTCCTCAAGTTCTTTTGAATTACTAGAATAGTCCATTAGCGAAGTTGAGGTTGAACGATTTTACAATAAGAATTTAATTATTTCATTCATTATAAAGATGTAGATTTTTATAAAATAACATTCAAAGCTTAATGGAACATTTCATTTTTGGAACCTGAAAATAACATGTTGGTTTAAAAGTTAATTAATTCTTTTATCTTTAAAAGCTGCTTTCCATTAGTAAAATATGAAATTATTAAGAGACACGCATTCGATTTTATACTTTAATAAAACTTACCTATCATACATCAGTGGATTCAAAAAAAATATGTACAGTCAGACTTTCGCCCGTAATTCATGGGTTTTTGTTTATAAAATCCAAATTATACATTATTGATAAAACGTCGTAAGTGTTTTGGTGGCATCCAAGATTGCTTTAGAAATAAAATACACTCATCACTACATAGTATAAAACAAAGTCGCTTTCTCTGTCCCTATGTCCCTATGTATGCTTAAATCTTTAAAACTAAGCAACGGATTTTGATGCGTTTTTTTTTAATAGATAGAGTGATTCAAGAGGAAGGTTTTAGTATATAATTTATTAGGTTTTAGATAAAGCGGGCGAAGCCGCGGGCGGAATGCTAGTATTCAATAAAAGAGAACTAAAATCAAGAAGTAATGGCCAAAATTTTAAAAGGTTTGATAGCGGTACTAAAATTTGGTAGCGATACTACCAAATTGTTTTTTTGTTGTATTTATCAACCAATGTTATACTGAAAGACAAAGAATAGACGTAGGACGTAGGTATATATTTTTATTACGATAATCAAAAGACATTATTCAGAAATGTTGATCACGTTCATGATTTAATTATGCGAGACGCCGATAACAAGAATAATCCATCACGTAGCTTATCGAAGAAATTATTATTTTCAAGTCGTTTTATTTCACGTGCTCTTCAGTTTAGTGTTTAAACTTAAACATAAACTTTAACTTAAACTATTATAACATAGTTACATAGACTGTATACATTACATGGTACATCGTCCATTATTTGATCAAATTATCGTTTTTTTACTAGCTACTAATATTATAAAATAAAATATACCTACCTATGGAAAAACATAATATTATCATCTCTCTTTTACACATAGAGCAAGTATAGTACGACTCTACCAAACTTAGAAAGCTTCCTGTCTTATAAAGCCCGAAAATTTCTAACTAAACAATTCTCATGTTTCGGATATTGAGACATTCTATAAGAGCAATGTAACAGTTAATGTATCTATGTGATTTTATTTATCACTTACACCCGTGTGTGTCTGTATGCTTAAATCTTGAAATTACGCAACGGATTTTGATGCGGTTTTTTTAGTAGATAGAGTGATTGTCGAGGGAAGTTTTACTATAAGTATAATTATACTTATTGTATTATAGTATAAGATTTTAGACAAAGCGGGCGAAGCCGCGAGCGGAAAACTAGTTCACAATAATAACAAAAGGATTGAAATACTACTGAAATAATAGAGCAAACAACAACACGCTTAGCCACTTATAACTAATAACAACTTTAACTTAACACCGTTACACCTCAAACAATAATTAAATTAACGACTAGGTACAAATACCATTTATAATGGTCTAAGATCCGAATATAGGTCGACCTTCACCGGCGTGATAATAAAATGAGACCAATTTTATAATAAATGTAGTCGATTAAAAAATGTATTAAAAATGGGTTTGCTGGAAAAATCCTGGACAGGACATTTTAATTAATTTTTAAAAAATATTTTTTATTAAGTAATTGCAGTACTTATTAAGATAATAAAAAAAAATTATAATAGACTTGAAGTATGAAACCTACAGAATGTGCAGTCATAGGGTTTTCTAATATTTACCTGGACAAACTGCTAGGTTGGCAGGTATAAACAGGCATGTCCGTACCGTTTACTTTCACTTGATGGGATGATAGAAAAAAATATATATCAGCATGAGCGCTGTTTTATAACAAAATTGTTTATTGTCTCAACACTGCATAATTAAAAAATTAAAAAGTTTTTTTTAATAATTAACTAAAAATATCCTGTCCAGGATTTTTTCAGCAAACCCATCTTTAATAGATTTTTTAATCGACTACATTTATTATAAAATTGGTCTCTTTCTATTATCACGCCGGTGAAGGTTCGGATCTTCTACTATAAGCCTTTAATTAACACAACACTTAATAAAATATTTACTATTTTAAATCATATATAAAGGGAGGTTTTATTGTTATAATCCATTAGTATAAAAGATGGCAAAGTTTATACAGAAACTATTTTCTAAAAAGAATATACATAAATCCACAACCGACCAGGTACTTACCTATAATTGAAAATTTTAATTTAAGTACATACTAAAATGATCAGAATCAATTATATTAGAGATTATACGTGCACAAGCACAACGCAGCCTATATAAAAAGATGCGTCCTATTATATTTTCTATATCGTTAAATAATTATAAAAAATTGTATTTAACAGGATAATATAACATACGATGAAAAAGATTACGATGATCAGTATAAACTGCCGCAGATTTCTGCGAAGTTATCCGGGATTCGCATAAACTGCGACGACAGCAAATTCCTGAGGTTTGTATATATATATATATTTTTTTTATATACTAAGAATGTATTTTAAAAAATCTAAACCACGGATAATACAATAGTATACTTATAATCTAAACTATCAAAATTACTTAAAGTATTTAATTCGGCTTGATATTAATAATGTACAGATCGTTTTTTTAAATAGATATTTTTTTTCAATAACTTTATAGTCTGTATAAATGAAATTAAAGTTAATTTTGAAAATCATGATTTATCCGTTATTTTTGAAACTTGAATGTAACTAAACTCCGGTTTTTACGATTAAATCGTTCCACTTTAAGTTTAATTATTTGCACGTAAAATGGGTCACTTCACTCACTGGTCAATTAAAAAGCTTTTTCGATTGAGAACAATTCGTTAATATATGAATGAATTTTAATTACTATCGGCTATCGTTGTACTTAAATACGTTATTATCATCTACATGTTCACAATATAATTAACTAGCCGCTGATCCCGGGTTCACCCGGGACGGACTAGGATATAAAATTAAAATTTTGTCGAGCATTTTTTTACTTTTTACGGATGCAATAATCAGTGTCAATCTTTTTCTCTACAGTATGCAGATATTCTATTGTTAAAAAACTCTGACTACGCAGGAAAATAGTGTGAAAGAATAAGTAGAGTGGGTAGAGAGCGACTTTGCTTTATTAAATTATTCATGTTTATTCTATACTAAAGTACAAAAGTTTATTTATCAATAATAGGATATACTGGAATTGTTGAGAATCTTCAACCAACCAATCACGGCACTCTTTTGATAATTAAATTATTTAAATTAATAGTAGTCACATCAATGACTTTAAAATCTTTTATAAACCCAAAAACAATCCCTATTGCCAACCACTTACTTGCCTTGTTATAAAATCCTACACTTTTCCAGGCTTTTCTGTATCTCCTATTATTGGATGTCGTTTACTCTCTGTTTGATGGGCACTTCTAACATGACGATAACATTTCTCAAATCTCGTACATTCGAGGATCTTGTTGTTGTGATGCCTTGCGTTGGGTTTGTCGCTGTTGGTAAGTATTTTAGCTAAAAAACTAAAATATATTTGACTATTTTGTTGTTTTATATCTATAATTGAATACGTACATTGAAGATAATTATCAGAATTTTGCTGCAACGCTCTCTATAATCGATACTGCACCCAAAATTAGATCAAACAATATTCTTGACATGCTTTGAGATCATAATAAATCATATTCATAAAGTATTTTACGTTATTTATCTGTGGGGTTTAAAAAAAATCATGAATAGTTAAATTTAATTTCTGATTAGATATAATGACGTAATCTATAACTAATATTATATATGTAGTAATAGTAAAAACAATTAAATTTATTAAATTATTTATAACCAATACAGCTTCATCGAAATCATACAAAATAGTACGCAATAGAGCAGTTTTTGAACACATTATTTCTGAACTTAAAGAAATGTGGCCGAAGGGAGAAATGTCTGAAGACAAACAGAATATTGTTCGTAACATGATAAAACAAATGAATATCGTTGTAAAAGGTAACCCTATAACTAACTTGTGGATTAAAATTACATATGAATACAAGACTAAAAGATTTGTGGATAAGCTCCAGAGTCTGGCCCTTATATTTTACGTGACATTTTCTAATTATGTAAAGAGTTTTATCTTTTATTAACATATTTAGTTCTTCTTATTTTCAGGCTACTTCTGGTGCAACATGGCTCTTATATTTTTCTACAATTTCCCTCCATATTTTCAAATCATCAAACGGTTGTTTGGATTGGACGCACCTTTAGTCCTGGCTTTCAAATACGTATTACCATTCGACGAATATCAACTGAAAGCGTATCCATTCATCCTTTTTGTTCAAACTAATGCATGTGAGAATAAATAGAAAATTTATTTAAAAAAACACACCTAAGCTTATTACAAAAGTTGTCCTAATTTACCTGCACACAAAGTTCAGCCTTATTTTGCGTAAAAAATCATATTCATTGACCAAATCATATTAAAAAAAAACACTAGGTAATATAGAGTCCTGATAAATTAATAAAAAATGGTATAAACATCACTACATAGTATAAAACAAAGTCGCTTTCCCTGTCCCTATGTCCCTATGTCCCTATGTCCCTTTGTACGCTTAAATCTTTGAAACTACGCAACGGATTTTGATGCGGTTTTTTTTAATAGATAGAGTGATTCAAGAGGAAGGTTTATATGTATAATAACATCCATTAAATAGTGGAGAAGTACTGTTATTTTTGAGATTTCTAATGTGATGTCGTAAAAAATTACATTTTTTCCGCTTACATTGCAAACGCAGGCTAAACCCTACGAGTTTTATCAAAATAATGTACTAAGTATTATACACATTGAAAAGATCTACAGAAAAGTCCGCGATGGTATATGTCTATCTCTTATGGATAACCCACAATAACTTTTTTTTGTCATTTACTTTTTACGACAAATAATGGCAAATTTTCGATGCGATTTTAACCAATACAGCATTAATCCTTAACAAATTAAATACCTTGAATACATTGTTCATTTAATATAGATCTATATGGCCCTTTACACCGTATGATTTAAGTGAATATTTTGGAAGATATTACAGATTTAAAAATTGCGGGACGTAGCGTTTGCGGCGGTACCGGCCGGCCGCCCGGCTATCTATTTTATACCCGTGCGAAGCCGGAGCGGGTCGCTATGTTTTTATATACAACGTTCACAGTTTTTCTGTAGTGTATTTAGTATCAGCATTGCACCCGTGCGAAGCCGGGGCGGGTCGCTAGTTATACTATAAAAGAAAACAGGCTTCAAGTATATTTTCAAGAGTTTCCAGGAATTTAATAATAAATGATAAGTACAAGATGCTCAGTAGGTATAGAAGCTTTATATTCACTTTTATTTCATCGAGTGACTCGAATTTTAACAGCAAAGGCTGTTGAGATTAAACCGTACCTACCTATTGATTTTAACTTTATAGTCCTTGTTGTTGTCGGGAAGAACCTTGGCTTATCAAAAGACGGATTAGGTACAGCTTCTATCGGCAGTTTATTCATAATTTGTAATCAAAGCATTTTCATCTAATACGATACGATATTATAGATGGTAGTCGTAATACAATAAATGTGCTGTAATTATTACTTTGCTCTGAAGAAAACATCAGGACTAATTTTTTGAAGTGAAACTTCTTTATCGGGGTTGGAAAAAAATTTAGTGTAACATTTTTTCGTTACGCGTGACATTTTTCCGTTACGCGCCATCTTTTTCTTATCCCTACCACGCGTGATTCGACGTATTTCTGTAAAGTTGCATATTATAGTAAATTATTTTTTGAAAAATAAGGTCATAAAGAAGTTTCACTTCTTACGTGTGTACACTAGTACACGCACACATTTTTCTTCAACTGCCATACATAAACATACACAAGCGTGTTTCCCATAAGCCTGATTCCCACGGCATGTTTGCTTCACAAGCATTGGCAGACGACAAGCGCTTGTCGCCATCCGTCGCGATTTGAACTGAGCGTTCCCATGGCATGTGTGCGTATGGCAAGCACTGGCGAGCGACAAGCGCGCCGATTCCCATGGCATGTGGTGTGGTGTGGCGCGGTCGGATTTGTGAAGCAAACATGTCGTGGGAATCAGGCTATAGTCGCACATCCTTTTATTAGCTTCACTTTTATGTTTGTCTGTAACCGACTCCTTTAGACTTGATTTTGACCAACTTGAAACGGGCAGATTTAATAATTCAAACTTTGTACACCACAAGTATTAGAGACAGTACAATAATTTTAAGAATTTAAGCGTGTTTTAACTGTATTAATTGTATAGATTCTTAGTAGTTATGTTCACGAAGATGTAAAAAATAATTATCATTCTTAATTAAGACTATTCCACTAGGTATGAGCATAGTATTCTTCATGCTAGCGAGTGATCTTCTATTCTTCGTCTTTCTAAGTAACATCACGTTGCAGTTCGATTTATTATCACTTAGAATACGGAAGATGATATTCGTGCCTACAGATGATCAACTAATTAAGGATTTTCCTTTAGGTATGTATAACATAATATACCTACAATAACTTACAGATTACTACGTATAATAAACACACAATTCCATTCTAAACTTAAAGAAATACATACAGACAAGCATAGAACTACCCCTTTTGTATTTAGGACTCGATTAAAAGGCATATGTGTAATTTACATGGTATATAGTAAATCTACTCTGACAAGAAAAATTCCAAAATTTTCAGTCAATACTTTCATGAAAAA
The DNA here is from genome assembly GCA_907164665.1 of Colias nastes. Taxonomy (NCBI): domain Eukaryota; kingdom Metazoa; phylum Arthropoda; class Insecta; order Lepidoptera; family Pieridae; genus Colias; species Colias nastes. Next base: position 39,542 of record CAJQZM010038573.1, read on the forward strand.
ATTATTATAGTTGTATCGTTTTAAGGTAAATATAGCGAAGCGTTCCGTAAAAATGAGCCACAGTTAGAAACATTAACTGCATCAGAATGGGAAAAAAAGCATTTGAACGAAATAAGAGATATTGTTATTCGCCACCAAGCTCTAATACGGTGAGTTCCAAAAAAATAATAGAATCAGTTTAAGTATTTAAAACTGTATAGTGCCATATAAAACATACAATAAAGATAATTTATATATTTTTATGAGTCGTAGTCACAGTTTTCAGTTATAAAATGTATTACTACTGATGAGTTTGTTTCTAATTGAGATATGTACGAATGAAGATAATTTCATTGTAAAAATATTTACTGTTTCATTTATTAAATTACCGATTTCTCATTATCTAAGTAGTACCTATAGCAGCTAAATAAAATTATTTATTTCTTTTATCAATTGACAGGATATCAAGCGAAGTTGAAAATATGTTTAATTTCTCCATGTTGGTGAACTTCATGAACAGTTCCATTATAATCTGTTTCTGTGGAATTTGCATTGTTGTACGTATTTGTTTATTATTTATTACGTATCTAGACACTATATACACTCTATATACACTATACTTTTATAATTTAATATAGATAATTTTGAATTAAGTATTGTTTAAAATGATACAACCATTTGTAGAGCTCTATTTTATAGAGAAATGTGAGCTTTTGACTAAAAGTTCACTGTAAAGAACAATTTTGTAGATTGTAGATTCGTATCTTCTAGGAGAACTCCCTAATTGTTAATTCCTTTATTTAATTACAGTATCTAGAAAAATGGAATGAACTAAAATTTAAGATGTTTCTGTCGTCTTCTATGACGCAAATATGGTTGTTGTGTTGGTATGGGCAAAGTCTACTCGATTCAGTAAGTATTATTATGTATCATATGTACTTACAATTTGTATACATATACTTTATTCTCTATAAAATAATTTTCTGCGTAAATTTTTCATGATAAATAATATGTATTTAACTATTTTTAATGTTATTAATAGCTATTTCATTTTATAAATTAATCATCAACATCCACTAACAAGATTTACAAAGGTTGTTTATTACATTTAGGGCCGATTTTTCAATGCTTGGATAAAACTTATTCGTCGAATAATGTATAAAACTACCATTTTAAAAACGTATTCTAATTGCCCGTATTTGACAGTTTACGTGATATTTTAATATTATCGTGTAATACTTTATTGGACGGATAAGTTTTATCCAAGCATTGAAAAATCGGCCCTATAAAAAGACCAATATAACTCCTACTACATCATTCATACCAAAGCCTTTAGAATGTAGGATCTGTTAATAATTGCGAACTTACATAAATGAAATATTTAATTTAAACTTATATTCCAGAGCAAGGAAGTCGCAAACGCTCTATATGAGAGCGGGTGGTACAACGTCTCAAAGAGAATCAAAAGCTTGATTCTTATAATGCTTCATAGGTAAAGTAATTTGTGTCAAATATTTGTTTTTCTAAAGTTTTAAATTTAAATTAGCTTTTGTTTAAAATATACGTAAATAAGGTTTATAAAGAACTTTACATCTAAAGAATAGCTAATTAATAGCTGTGCCCCGCGGTTTCACCCGCGTTGCTCCGCTCTTGTTGGTCTTAGCGTGATGATATATAGCCTATAACCTTCCTCGATAAATGAGCTATCTAACACCGAAAGATTTTTTTAAATCGGACCAGTAGTTCCTTACATTAGCGCGATCAAACAAACAAACTTTTCAGCTTTATAATATATGTAATTTAGTATAGATTAAAACAAATATTTAACTTAATCTAAAAGTTAATATCATGGGTCTACAATTCACTTTTGTTATATTTTCAGATCACAACATGAAGTTTACGTAACCACATACGGGTTTTCTATTATTTCCTTAGAAAGCTATACCACGGTAAGTTTCTTTAAAATAATCGATCTTTGCCTCACTATATTTAAAGTTTAAACACAAAAAATCCTAAGGGCTAAGATCTATTATTTTATTATATTTCTCAGTAAGTATATTACGTATAGTATTATTATCTGCGGTATTACTTTGTGCTAAGAGAAATGTAACCAGAAGGAGGAGCCTGCAGAGAAAGAAGATAAAATAAGGAAGAATAATGTTTTGGTTTATAATTTGTTTTCTTTTTTCAGATCATTAAAACTTCGTGGTCATATTTCACGCTTCTGATAAACACTTATAACCCATGATTTCTTCAACACTGAGCAAAAAGAAATAGGGTATTATGAAAACTTAATTTTTCTTAAAATAATACCGCCTCTACAATTACGCTCGTGCACTTTTTAAATCACTGAAACCTAAGCTAAAATAAAAACATCAATATAAAAGCAGTATTTTATTTCTCTCCTTATCTAATTACATGATCATAATTCAGAGTACCTGACTAATAAATAATAGAAAAGACTTTTCTTACAGGCGCGAAGCAATTCATTAAGTTTTTGCAATAAAACGAGGTTGTATCTTGGAATTTCCTACCTTTCCGCAATCGCATTCCATTTAATACCTTATTGGATAAAGTTTATTGCTTGAGAATTGTAACAATTCATTGAGAGTCTTATTAAAAGCTAGCTAGAATTCGAAGCAATATTTTCCGTTGAAACGCCTTCCAGAATCTTTTGTGGGAATTTTTCCTATTAAAAACGTAAAATAAAATATATATTGAAATAAAATCTTGTCTTAGCCTCTAAAATATTTTTTTTTTATAATTTAAGTAGGTCATACGTTAGGAGCGTAGCGTCCATACCGTACCGTACCTATATCTACAGTCCAAACTCCAAATAAAATAAAAATAATAAAGAAGTAAAGACAAAGAGATCCTTCTTTACGTTTATCACAACTTTTATGCTATTTGTTACGCCGACATCAAATTACTATCTATAAAATAATGTGAAAAGTTTGATTGAGTTATTTTTTACTCAATTGTCGAAGAAAACAACCAAAAGTTGGCGTCATATTTTGTGTGGAAATTAGGTTTAAAGCTCTAGAACATTGCGAGATTTAATATTGTTTTAAAGGTGTTAAATTATTTTGATAATGTTATTAGCAAACATTGGGTTTGAAAATTAAGCTGTAGAAATAAATGCATGTAGGTAATAGGTAATTGTAATATTATGTACTAACAGTTATGAGTTAACACTAGAATAAGATTTTACTAATATTATATGGGCTATGTGGCCTGAAATAAATGAATTTTATTTATTTATTAATATTAATAATATATTTAATAACCTACAATGAATACCGATAGGACAAAATATATAAATCTATTCAAAATAAGTTGTTGTGACATATCAGATAAGCGATTATTATTAGCCGTATTTCGAGATATTACTTATATAATATATCTCGTCATGTTATATGAAATTAGAAATAGCGGTAATTAGGTACATCAGTTAGCCATAATCCAGAATAAAAGAATTTTCAGGAGCTGTAAGTAATTCTAAAGAATCTTACTAATTTATTTAATAAGTTAATAATCATTATCTAATTACATAAAATTTTTAATTATAAATACCGTACGGAAAACTTACAAACTATAGGAATTGAGAACAAATTCTATTATCAATGCTATCGAAATTCTATCTCGCCAGTTAAAATGTCCGAGAAGTTCTTAACTTTTTCACTTTAAATTTAAACTCGAGGCGCTTTTATTACTTGTAGTTGGGACAGGAATTATTTACAGAGAGAATTTGTTCAGTGTAAACCTATCGTATTACTAGCATAATGTTAAAGGAAATATTTTACGGTATCTAGCTTTTATAATCATCTTAAACGAGCGTAGAAATCCTTTTTCCATCATTCGCAGCCACGGTCGAACTCAGAACTCAGGACATAGATTCCAAGTTCCTAATAATAATTTTTAGTAATATGAGAAGATTGAGCGTAAGTATATTAAAAAAAATTGTGGTGTTGTAGATAGATAGCAAAAGTCCATAGGCAGGTATGGACACAGAGCGAGTAACCCCTTGAAACAATTTCTGCGCGAAGCAGCTAGGTCTAATATAACTTTGGTGTAAGCTTGTCTCTGCGTTCTCTGATTAGCATTTTATTATAAAGTAAAAATAGGTATAAAAATACTTAAATATCGTTGATATATAAAAGAACAATATCTTGCATTGGTAGTATTAATTGCTATTATAATATGTTTAAATACGCATAAAATCATAACCCTCCTTTTGCTTTGCCGTAGTCGGGTAAAAAGGGAAGGCATTCGTGTGAACTTAGGTACACGTGAACATGAAACTAATAAACGCATATTATAAAATATGATATTACAGTTTATTTAGCCAGTCTTTTTCTTGGCTTTGTTTTTTATAAGTATAGGTAGTATAAATTATAGGTTGACCGATTTATTTACGCTCACAATTCACAAAGGCTGAAATGTAATGAACTGAAATTGAGAGGTCTGGTGAATATTTTATCATTTTCTGTATTTGTAATTTGTACTGTAACTTACTATTTTATTTCTGTACTATTTTCTGTACTTGTAACTTTCAATAAAATAATTATTACAAACGTAAGGTAAACGTAGCGTAACGCATTAAATTTCATCATTATGAACCAATCTTGTTTGGTATTTAGATAGTTAGTGGGGCGCTTGCCCCACCCTGGCTCTGACCTGGTACTAACTGTAAGAAAATTCACACTCGATTCTCGAAAGCCGTCAGTCGACACAAAAAATGCAATCTAAACAAAAAGCTTGCTCACGATTGACCCCATGGGAGTGGGAGTGGGAGTGAGAGGGAGAGTGAGAGTGACATGAAAATGAAAATGCTAATGAGAGTGAGAGTGAGCGTGAGAGTGGGCGTGAGAGTGAGCGTGAGAGTGAGCGTGAGCGTGAACGTGAAGGTGAACGTGAGCGTGAACGTGAACGTAAACGTGAGCGTGAACGTGAACATGAACTAGGTGAAGCTTCGCTCGCAATCTTAAAGAAAATTCTTTCGCCGATATCTCGGAAACTATCCACTTTAGGGCAAAAGTTACTCCAACTTGTTTGTAGAAATAAAATTTCGCATAGCTATACTCGTAATATAACTTGAAAACTTTTTTGTAAAACTTTTACTTTTACTGCAATTGTTTTTTATTGTTGCCCACCCTGAGCCCATAGCTGGCTACGCCCATGTTACCAAATGTTATACATATGAAGAGTTTGTCCGATTTGAAAAATTCTTTCAGTTATTTTTATCGTCCAAAAAACGTCCTAGTAAAACGATGGTCACAGCTATTCAGAAATATAAATAAATAACGGAAAAATAACAACAAATTATTTTAAAGAAGAAAGTCATCGAACGTGGTTTATTAGTGCTACATTGATTTACTTTAAAGTTAATTTTGTGTAATTATAAAATATAATCAATTTATATGCGAAATATGGAAAATAACTGTAAATTAAATCTGTGTTACGTCTAAACATTTCTGTGTAGATCTGTTATTGACGTTTGACATATTATGTCAATAATTGTCAGTCAAAAATTCGACAGAATCGGAATCGGCAGTCATCCGTCAAGTTTTGTTTTTGTTGGTGTCGGCGTGCAAACGTATGAAAATGTCGAACAAAAGAAACAAAGAGATAGTCCACGATAGCGAAAGCGAAGAAGAACAAGAATCTGGCAGTGAAAGAGATTCCGATGTTGATTCTGACGGAAACTACGTCGGAGAGAAGGCAAGTGTAACATAACCTATAAGGCACATGGTATTTCACAGTAATATGAGTTCTTTATCGTTATTATTTGCAAACTAACTTTATAAATATTAAGAAAAAAAACTCGTATTTTAAAATTTAATTTTTTATAGAAAACAATGTGATAAAACATTGCTTTATACATAGATGGTTTTCATAAAAATGTTATTTGTAGGAGCTGCAAGCTGACTTCGAAGGTCGCAATCCAGAGGACTGTGATTTCCATGGAATAAAACAATTGCTGAGACAACTGTTCTTAAAATCAAATGTTGACTTGGGAGCACTTGCTCAAATAATTATATGTAAGTATATTTGTTTAATTTAAACTAGACAAACCAGATTTAACTTGCAAAGGGTACAATTACCGTACCTATTCATTAAAATAAAACAAACCATTTTAGTCCTAAGCAATTTTATTGTTATTAACAAATACTTTATTGAAAAATGTGTTTAAAATATCAAAAAACATTCATTCTTTTAAATTTACATTCAATTTTATACATTTTCAGCACAAAACTATGTAGGAAGTGTAGTTAAGCAGTGCTTAGATGATGGTATTGATGAAGATGATGATGATGATGTTGGTGATGGAGTGTTTGGAGTCACTACAGTCATAAATATCACAAAAAGAAAGGTAAGTTTAAATAATTTTCTTTATTTTTATTGAAATAATTTTCTGCTCATTTAAGCCATCTATGTTATAAAAATGAATTGCTAAATGTGTTGGTAAGCTGAAAACTAGAACGGCAGAAGTACGAGGATGATTCTTATATAGAGAAAACGTAAACATGTACTGCGGGTAGACCCCTAGTTCATTATAAAATACTTTCACTCCACTTAGGTAGACAATTTTTTGTATGTGTTCACAATTGTAACAATTATTATTCTAAAACAAGTGGTGACAAAACTGACAACCCAAAAAATCTTTAAAAGATTTTAAAGATTTTTTGAGAGAAAGTTATGTTATTTACACCACCATAATAGATATTATGGTGGTGTAAATACTTACTTAACATAACTTTCTCAAGTAAAGATAAAGTCTTTTATATTTGATCTCTATTTCATAACAGGAAGAATCCTGCGTTAAACAAATCAGAACCCTGCTAACCACACTGGCCGATGGAAACGCTGACGAGAAGACCAAAGCACTAGTCAACAATATACTGTCTGATGATGGCAGCCAAGTGGGGCTTGTTGTTAATGAGAGGTAAAATATATATTTTTCTAACTCATTCTTATACAATTCTTGAGTAATTTTGAGGACAAAAATTTAATTGTCTCATAGTAAAAAACTTTAAGTTGTTCTTGCAATTTTTAGGGATGTATTAATAACATTACTAATCAATTGAACTTAACAATTGTTATTTTTATCCCTTTTTCGATTTTTATTTACAATTTATAGAAAATTGTAAATTTCACTAAAAAAAATTATGTAACATCTTTTTAAAGTCTAGGCACACCCCGGACACTCCATACAAAATTATCGTTTTGACAGTCACACTGTAGAGACTGCAAATGTGTGTGTTAACGCTTTATGGTTGGCACATTTGTGACTAGCGTAAAAAAAAAATTCGCGTTTTTCTGATGAAATACATCCGTAAACAGCACAATATCTAACCATTTTCTACGAAAAACGATAATCACAAATCCAAAATAATAAAATTACTTTAAGTCAATTTGATTAATGTTGTCAATCTTCGTTGCGTTTCGTCTAAGACGTCGTTGGTATCGTCCTTGCGGGAAATGGGTACCATAATATGGCTGATCGTGCGGGTTGAGGTAAGTGTTTAATTTTGGCGGGGGGCGGAGAGTGTCCGTTCTGTAGCGTTTAGCTACTATTATGTATTCTGTGGTCTAGGTTAACTTCCAATGTTGATTATAAATTAATTATCTAAATATTATATGGCATACCTTTTTTTCAGGATTCTAAACATTCCAGCGCAAATAAGTGTGCCCCTGTTCTCCTCGCTACAGGCAGAAATAGAGAAAGCAGTTAAGAGAAATATGCCTTACACATTCCAGTATCTTATTTGGATATGTAAAACATACAAAACTACTGGTAAGTTATTGTTTTTATAAAATCTATTAATAATAAAAATATTTGAATAAATTGCAAAAGTATAAAAGACAGTATTCAAAAAAATAAAAATTTTGGTATATGAATGATAGTGATAAAAATAATTTAGGCCATTTATTATTTACATGTTATATTAAAAAAAAAAATTACAAAATTATAACCGGAAGGAAGTTAGCGTGGAAAGTTTTTTTTTTTTAATTATTAATATCTCAAAAAATTGCTCCTTAAATGCTCCATCAGAATCTGTAATAAGATTCTATATCTATATCTGTAAATAAGAAAACATAAACATTAAGGTCTATAGATATCGCTGCAGCGCTGATACATGTAAATATGGCCCTTATGCGTCGCAACGACAATTGATGACGTCACAACGCAGTAGTTAACTATGCAAACATAGTTTTTCAGTTAATTATTGTAAAAATTATCAAAATTAAATTTTTCTTTTTTTGTAATTGATAGAGCAAATCGGGAGCAATTTTTTTGTAAAAAATTTTTATATGAAAAGTGAATATTTTTCATTCTATAGGGAAATCAAGTTTTCAGTATTTGGATTTTTTTAAAAATTAATTATAAATAAACTAATAATTATAGAAGTGGAGCAATTACAGATTCTGATGGAGCGTTTAAGGAGCAATTTTTTGAGATATTAATAATTAAAAAAAAAAAACTTTCCGCGCCAACTTCCTTCCGGTAAAATTATACAAAAAAATTTGAGACAAAACATTAGTCTATAAATTTAATAAAAAAAATCCTGTAGTAGGTATAATTAGAATATCACCAATATTAACTTGCGTCAATATTTAAACTATAATAATATTGCAGAAGACGAAACAGATGTGCTTTTCGCGAATCAAGAGGAGAAGCCACTAACAGATGAAGCTATAGCTAGTTTTGATGTGGATGTCACAGAACAAGCTGAACTATCTCAATGGGATTATGAAGGAGGCGCCATGACACCTTATAGAAAGGTACTTCATTTGCTATTTATATATTTACATATTAAAATGTAGTATTTTTGTTAAATTTCCATTATTTACTAGGATTTTTTTCAGACAACGGACACATTATTTATAACACTATTCACTTATTAATGTAAAGTATCATGTGGTATCAAATTACAAATACTACTTTATCAAAAATACCAAAAAAATCTGCATACATAAGTTTTTAATGTACTATTTTAATACTACTGCTTACTATTACGTACTATTTTAAACAATTTGCCATCAAACATTTAGGAAATGTTAAGAAATTAATCATTACAACCAGCACAATTGAGTTATGAATAATTATGATTAACATATAATATACATACTGTAATTTTATTTGACTTATATTCGGTTAATTTTATTACAGGTACTTATATTCGACGGAAAAAAATTCACCCAACTCGTGAGACTTATGAAGGAAGAAGTGGAAGGTGTATAAGCTTGTTATTAGTCATGTATTGCCTTAAGTTATGCCATACGATATGTATCGATATATTTTCGTATTTATAAGAATATAATAAAATTTGTATTAAGCTTTCATTTTGTTTCATTTATCTGCCCTGTGTATTCAGAAATATCACTAAGTGAGCGTTCAAGTATTACGTAACGCAATTTGTGAACATCCCCCCCGTCCTCCTCATCCCCTCTTTGTAACGCACTGTAACATTTTTGAAGTGAAACTTCTTTAACGGGGTTGGAAATAAATTTAGTGTAACATTTGTTCGTTACGCGTGACATTTTTCCGTTACGCGCCATCGTTTTCTTATCCCTACCACGCGTGATTCGTATTTCTGTAAAGTTGCATATAGTAAATTATTTTTTGAAAAATAAGGTCATAAAGAAGTTTCACTTCTTACGTGTGTACACGCACACATTTTTTTTTTCTATACCTACCCCAGTAACGCATCGTAACGTTTTACGAGTCCCCCTCCTCCGAAATTCCGTTACGTTATACTTGAACACCCCCTAAGTTGACAGTTTAGTTTACATCGCACTATATTAATGAGAAATTTTTAAAGAGTAAAAAAATCCCGACACGTGATTTGAATGCTATAAAATTAAGTCTGGGTTGCACCACATAACTTTAGCTGCAACAAACATGTTAAAGTAACGGTTAGGGAAAATATGAGTTGCACAATTTGAGATTTTATGGAGGACGTCATAATTTTAACAATAACCGCTCGCATTTCATCTATCGTTAGCGTTAAATAACTGGTGAAATTAGACTTGAGACTGATATTTTTAATTATGCTAAAAAATATGCTGGTGCAACCTATTTCGCTTTCACTGTAATAGTTAACGTTAATGTTATTGTTAAATTTGACGTTAACCTTAACTGTAACTAAAATATTATGGTTAAATATCATTTATTAATTCAAATTATTATTAAATAGTACCATCTATTGCATACTTACTCGATCCAGCCAACAGATGTCGCCAATGGTTTAGAGCTAAACAGCTGTTCTGTGGTCGCAAAATTATTTTATTGTCTATTATTTGACAGTCACTGTTAGCTTGTGTTTGCGACTATAAACTGAGATGTAACCGTAACCTATCCTATCTTTCAAGTTAGATCAAATTGCACCCGGAGTGTAAATTAAATTTAAAATCGGTTAAGTATTTTTGGAGTCCATTGCAGACAAACAAATTGACACGTACTTTTTATATATAAAGATATTCTAGTGAATACGCTTAGATGTGAGGTGATATAGGAAATAAATAAAATAAACATTTATTTATCAATACATTTATTATTTAGTTATGATTTAAACTTATGTAAGTATACAAGATTCTTACTTAGAAAGTATAAAAATCATCTAAAACTAATGCTAATAGATAGCTCATTCGTAAGATTTTGAGTTTTCGAGTCCTAGAAAATCATTTCTTGATTTCCACAAATCGTCGATCATCATTCTAAATGAATTGCCTTCATTCTTGTCATATAATATTAGAGAATTTGATAAAATTATTCCAAATTAGCATACTTTTCCCTGCGATAATACAATTAAATAACTAAAAGACATAATATAGTGCGTAAGTGTAACTGTCATACGTGAATGAAAAGACCGGTTGAGATTGAACGAACGAAACGAAAAAGATCCGAAACTTATCTTCTGTTTGATATTATTCTGAGATTAAAACGACTTATAGATAGAATACGCGTCTTTCATCATGAAATCTCTGAGCGCACAGAGGCCTCTCAATATTTTCGTGTTCTGGTCCATTTTTTGTATGTCGCTTTCTGTTAGATTTTTGTCTTGAGCGAGATATCCATTAATTGCTTCTTCAGTCATCCAATGAGCAGGTATTTTGTGCATATTGAAGTGTGCAGGGTCAGGATTGGCCGGCATCGGCGTTAGAGACTTTTCCCATGGTGTTATGTATTTCTGTTCAGAGTGCAGGCCCTCGATGTATCTGTAAATTGAAATGTTAATATTAATATTATAGTGGTAGTGTTTAAAACATAAGGAACAACCAATTTCTTGTTAACCGAGAAATTTGTTGTTAACTGCACATTTAGCTTAAAATACCTTCTGGAATGATATTCAAGGTTGATACATAAAGGTAATTCCTGCCAGTACCTTCCCAGCAACCGGGAGAGAGGGTACTGCGGGCCATTGGTGACACTATGCACACTTTTACATGCCTG
>CAJQZM010038574.1:0-35466 GCA_907164665.1 Colias nastes
AGAAACACAAAACTAATTAAATTGGTGATAGCTTAAATGATACCCATCTGGAATTACCTCCCGCTTTCCGTCGTAAACCTGTATGCATTTATACGTGAGCATATTTAAGATAACAGCTAACCTAGAATTTAATCTACGCTACATACTGTGTGATATTACGATACATTTTTAGGAAAACATTATTTTTATTCTCAATAACTACGACTCTTTGTTAAAGCGACGATCAATAGGAGTATAATAAGATACTCGACAACAAAAGAAATAAATTAATGAGGTCCCTACTTTCTTAGCATTTTATTTAAATGAATCCCATTATAAGTGTCATACGCACAGAAATGTTCATCAAATTTCGTGGAAAGGAAAAGCAAAAAACTTAAGACAAAGTATCCGGTCCTATTGAATTTTTCTGACTACATTGTTAAAGAAAAAAATAATTTAGTGATAAGTAATTTAAGCCATCGGGTCCGATATAGGGTGTCAACGTATACTTTGTCCTAAATAAACATTAATGACCGACGTTCAATGATTAATTTGTCTAAATTAAATGGATCGAAGCGTAAACAAAAACTAGATACTTTGGTTTTATGTGAGGGTTGCATAGTTCTTCGGATAGGTTTTTATACTGATGCCATATATATAAGTTTTTTGTAAAGTCTGACACTCCGAACTTATGCATTTCATATTTCTTCGATCCGATTTAGGCTTTAAAACTATTCGGTTGTACTTACGCTTTCGCATTAACGATTATCAAAATATTAATATAAAACCCTACACAATTTTCTTAAAATTTATTTGATTTTTATGGTTATTTACGAAAACGAAATAAATTATATTCTAAAACGATTATTTCAACTGCGGAACCTACCGTAAAACTAAGCAACCAGTCTATTGACTGTCTCTGTTCCCAGTAGACGTAACGGTAGCTCTAAAGGCACAAATATTGCATACGTAAAATATGCAAATTAATACATGTCTCGTCAAAAGTTCTTAGGAAAGTCTTGACATCGTCTTCTATACATCGATCGATTGATAAAGAAAGTAACATAAGAGCAAATTTTAATAAATAGAATATTTCGCTAATTATTTTTCATTCAGCTTAATCTGTCCATTGACTGGTAAATATACCCTTCAGTCACGGTATTGTATAATCGCATGCAACCATTACCGAGTAATATTATCAGTTTTAGAATAAAAACCACTCGCTGAAACCAACTCAGGGTGAAGGCCGCGCGTTCATATCGTGCAAAACTTTGCTAACATTTTCTAAAGATTTAAAAGCTTATTATTGAGATAATGACTATTATGCTTCTATTATGGTAGAAACAATAATATAACACTATTTAAATATTGCCCTTTATTTTATAACTGTTTTAAATGAATTTTATTTTTATTAAAATAATGAACATTGTTGATCATCCAATTGAAATGAGAGTAACAGTTGCACCTAGATCTTTAGGTTTGAACTTTGATCACAATTGATTTTATTGTGTTTAAAGATGTTCGGTGAATATTAATTATAATCCCTAAAACTACATACTATGTTCATGTTATGTTTTACAAGAAGCCTTGAAATGTCTTCTGCTAACCATAATCCCCCATACAGTTTTTGTTCTACTATTACTTAAATATTTAAAAATATTATTTTATAAATAATGAATCATCATTTGGAAAAATGAATTACATAAATTCATAATTAATGTACTATAACATCATAATACACAAACTTAAATTACTTTAAAAAAATGATTTATCAGGAAAAAATAAATTAAAATTTAAAACTTACCAAATGCTCTGGCATGTTCCAGTCCTCATACATTCGGGCAGACAATGGAAACACTTTTTCATTAAAAATTTCCAACATGGTCATTGTAATTTTTTCTATGCTTGCAAAATATCTTTCATAGACCCATCTCAATTGCCAATATAATTCCCCACGCCTCTCTTTGCTCACTGAATGCACGATTTTTAATAAATTCTTTATATTATCTTCTGGTACAAAAATTGCTATTCTGTTCCAGTCTATATGCGAGTTAAATGGCATGACAATTGTGTCTGCTATTATTATTGGAATGCATTGTGATGCTATCACATCGAGAAGCACAGCCTGGATCAATCTGGCGCTACGTACAACAAGACAGAATAACCCATTCTTTAAAACATCTGGGTAAGCAAACACTTTGCCTGTTGTGTACTCACAGCGCAATCTATGATCGTTGATATTGCTCTTGCATCTATCCAATAGTAGTAAATCATTCGACGATGATGCAATACCTTGTAATTGAGCCAAATAATCAGCTGGTATGTTGGTCTGCGTTGATACTATGAGATAATCTTTTTGTTTAGGCTGCGTGCTATCGATAGAGTACGCTATTGGACTGTGTAGGGGCAGTGATATGTCGAAACCATATCTAAAGGTCCATGTATCAAATCCAGAGCCTGCTATAATGGCTTTGCTTGTGTTGAGATCAATAACTGTATTGTAGTTTGGGGCAGAGCCAGGGACAAAATTGAATATGAGATGATTTTCTCCATTGTTCCAACTATATGGGAAAATTATTTGATTAACAATTGTAAATTAAGGTAAAATAAATACTCATTTCTTAAAATTAGCTTATACAGTAAAAGCTCTTCATTTGTGGGCTATATGTTGTTGTTTGTAAATGTGCCGTGAAGAAACCTTGAATATGGAACGGTAATTTGTATGGGGTTATAGGGGATATGTTCCTAGATGACAAAATAAAAAAGGAAATACATAAAGAAATCAGTTAATTGAAGTTTTAGACCATAATATATTAATTAGGTATATCTTAAGGTTTAGGCAATGGTTTAAAGAACTTAGTTATTTTTTCTTGCTTGGCAGAAAATTTGATTAATTTATAAAGTATCTTAGGCTGCGCATATTGTAATCACATTTTTTCAATCCGCAAATAATGAAAATGTGAATGATGGAAGTGCAAATAAGGAGCTTTTACTGTAAATGTTTGTGAATAGTAGTGCATTTACATTTTTCTGTATAGTTCTTATGAAATGAAAACTGAATGTTAAAAAACAAATTGTTCTATAATATTTAAAATAATCCCTATAGATCTTTAAATTATATGTGAAAATTAATATTTTATATTCCATACATAAAGCTATAAAAAAATGATTATTGAATATTTTTCACGTGTAGGCCAGTACCTGTTAATGTATTTTTTGTTTAATTTATAGCAATTTTTATTTTATTATTTCATTTCATTAATGAAAAAATTACTTACTGTTTTAATGACTGCAGAATTTGTGACACATGTTTATTCGAAAAACGATTTTGATTCAAAGTATCTATGCTTGGTATTAATAAACAGGCTTCGTCAGGATTAGATGTATAATATTTACTATTTTTTATTGTGTCTAAAATTTCATAAAACTCTCTAGAAAACGATGATATTGCTTTCCCATCTTCAGTTCTGTAATCTCGTAAAGGGTAAATGTAAATCGTTATCTTATCGTGGCCTCCTCTTCCACATTTGTAGACATTAAAGCAATTCCAATAAGTGCAATTCACAGCACGAGGCTCCGAAAAAGGAGACTCGTTTTCCAGTTTTACAACAGGCAAGTTCACTGCTTCCAAATTCACTGTTTCGTGGAATTCTGTACGCGGTGTACTTCCAGCAAAAACATTAAACACTACAGTAAACACTAATGATATCACTATAAACAATAGTAGACCGACGAAGAACCTATGATACAGAATTTTCCTATACGATTTATACTTCGAATGCTTGCTCGTTTTCAGATGCAAATCCGCAGCCATTTGTAATTTTAACTATTAAATTAGTACTCTTAATTTATATATGGCACCCATTATTAGGTACATGGATAATCTCTCATTCAAAACTTCATGAATTTATAAAACACTGTACAAAGCTGAAGCTTCTCATTAATTTGAGAGATGTCTAATGTCGACTGTCGATACATCGATGACACGAACGTCTGAGTTCTGACAAAACGTTTGACAGCTAGACAATCTACTTGCCATATTAAATGTTTTTGTCCTACTAGGTAAAAAATATGCATGTGTTATTTTAATGCAAAATTTGTTAAAGATATAATCATGTTACCTACCACTGTATTTATTTTAAATTAAGGGTACCCAACAACAAATTTAACTTTTTATTTAATCATAAATCCATAATTGAAATCGTTTTGAACCAAACCATTCTAATCTATTTTAATTGAGGTTATGTATCGTAAAATATTAAATAAGATAAACATCATGATTAATTTACCTTAAAATCAATAAATATATTTAATCATTTAAGATATTTGAAACTCATTGGTTTATTGTTACTAATTGTGAACGCAGCTATAAGTCAAAACGTAAACATGTAAACTTTCTTGTTTTCATGTCAGTTTTGTGTTGTGCGTAGTTGTGGTTCTGTTTGTGATGGCTTAATTAATTTTATTATTATTTTATTTTTATATTCCGGTTAAATATTTCGGTTTGAGCTTGACCCAAGATGGCTTTACTACCCCCTGACCCAGTTTATACAATCCGAAATGTCGATAACGTGCCGGTTTACTCTTTGGCGTTTAACTTTCTACCCGGCGGTCTCGAGAGGTTACTAGCCGGTTCAAAGAATGGATATGTTTATGCATACAACCTTCAGGTGAGATCTCACGATCGTGAATATTGAGTTCTATTTACGCCTAACATATAACTGCGTCACAAATTGAAATATGAGGCACTTATACTGGTGCCATAACGCTTTGTTTACTACCCTCGATTTGCGACCTAGAAAAACGAGTGTTCGTCTTTGTGCGTTATTGCCAATATTTGAATAGAGTTTAGAAAATTTTATAATTTTAAATACATGTTGATGAGTTTACTTCTATTTCTTTTCTTGTATTAATCATCATAGCTAAATATTTTTAAGAAATATATAAATGCAATTTATATGCAGATAAATAGATAGGCTGATTCAATTATTTATTAGTTTTTGTATGTAAATTGTATTTGAATACTTTACTGTTTATTTACAGACAAATCGAGTTCAGCAAAAAATCCAAGTCGGTCAAGCTCCCATTCTTCATCTTTTACACACTGACGATCAGTTAATTACCCAAGAAAAGGGTGGAAAGTATAAAATTTTTAATTTAACAAACACTGGTTATAAAGAAGCATACAAAATTGACATTGACTATCCTGGTTTTTGTCGTTTTGAAGCCAACACAAAACTCAAAGTGCTATATGTACCTGATACGGAATCCAAAATCAACATCTATAATTTTTCTGGTGAAAAGATTGGATGTTTGACGCCAGAAACACAAGAGCCAAAGCTTGGAGATCCAATGTGCATGAAGTATATAGAATTAGCATCCGATAAAGCTCACCTGCTAGTGGGTTATGAATCTGGATGGCTTCTTCTGTGGGATCTCAACACTAGTCAGTGCATTGGTAAACTTCAAACAAAAGAATGTCCAATGTCAGTGGATTTCTATATGGAACAACAAAGGGGCATAATCGGAAATGCCTCTGATGTGATACAAGTATTTAGCATAGGAAGAAAAGACTTAAGCTTGGCCCACGGTACAGATATAACAATAAAAAATCCCGGAATTAATAAAGTACAGTCCCGTTTGGATGGAAAAGTTTTTGTTTCTGGTGGCTGGGATGGCCATATAAGAATCTTTTCTTGGTTTTCACTTCGGCAACTTGTTGTGCTCACTGAACATAAGCGAGCCATACAGGATGTTGCATTCTCCAATCAAAAAGTATCAATGTGGAATGCAAACATAATGGCAGCCGGAGGACTTGATGGAGTAATAACCCTCTGGGATTTATACAACAATAAAAATAATAAGTAATAAATGCAGCTTCTGCTTTTAAACATTTCTCTTATTAGAATTGTAGCAACTGACAAACCAAGTTGAATGATTGATAATATAAAATAATTGTTCTGTTTTCATAGCTTCACTACAACCTAGCTGCGTGCAATTACTATTTTTCTATGTCAATCATCAAATTGAGATCTATTGATTTATAATTCAGCTGCATATAATCTCCCACATTATTTTTATTTTAATTTTATTTAAATATGTTGATTTACAAACCTCATTTGAATATTAATCCTTTTTAACATGTGTATTGAATTGGATCACATTTATAATTAATATTGCAGATAAAATTGACAAAAAATTAAGTACAATAATTTGAATTTGACATTGTGGCCAAGCTGGTAGATTAAGTATAATCTTGTTACAATAAACCACAAATACTGATGCCTATTTTCTGGAATTTTATTGAGTACTGTTTCCATTTCAATTATTAAAGGTATTTGATGAACTTAAAATGTTTTTTATTTCATCATATTAGAAAATATACAATGTACTAATCAAACCAACAACCTATTGTAACTAAAAATATGTTCTATAAACATTTGTAATTTGTTTTTTTCATAATATTCAGTTCCTTTATTGGTCTGTGGTTAAAGCTATCCTAAATATAATGTCTCCATATGGTCTCCATATTTATTATTTGACTGACAATGTGCAGGGCCTCTGAATATTTTATTTTTATTTTTTCTTCTTTTCAAATCGATTGATGAAAGCTTTAGTTAATCATTAGCAAACATAATTATTATCTAAAAAAAAAGTTAACCGAGTCAAATTATCAGGTAATAGGTACCTACTATGTACCTACAATAAGGGGTTGTGATTCGAATCAATGTGGAATGTTTTCTAATTAGCTGAACGTTATGCTGTTATTGTTACGACGCATGTTGTTCCTTATCAACGACTGCCCCAAATAGGCCAGATAATAAATAATTTACAAGTTGAAAGCTATATAGTGAACGCATCAAAGAGCACCTATCTCCGCATGTCAGGATAACCAAAGTTATGTACCCACAGAGTACATTATTATAACTGTATGTACCTACTTAGGTAACTACATTGGTGAAGAAAATATACAGAAATAAGGTGCATTGGGGGGTATTTCCGGCGACAGGGTAAATACGTATATGTTAAATTAATTCGTAACTATTATAGTGATTGATTAAGCAAATATGGATACTAAATGTTTAAGTAAAACCTATATAATAATATATCCTCATGCCATTCCTTCACGATACTTACAATAAAGCTACGCTCTAAACCTAATAAACACAATTTTCCGAAATTACACCAATGCACTAAGAGATTCTAGAATATACTAGATACTTTTTTCTTATGAGCTCATTGGATAGTCCATTTGCAATTACAGTTTTTTTTTCAAGTCATAGGTATTTATCACTTATTAGATACCACTCTTAGTGCAAAAATCTGAGGTAGAGTTTTACTGTAAAGTGCCTATGTATTTACCAAGTATGTTTCGACAATAGATATCAATTATTATTTCAGGTGGAAGCCAGTAAACTGTTATTACGCATCTGTTTACGTGAAACTAGGTTTCTTAAACCCAAATTGTTTACAGTGAAAAGGTAAGTACATTACTCTTAAAGTAAAAATAGCGTGTGATATAGACGTTTTATAATAATTTATATAAAAAATTCGAATAAACAAAATGCAATAAGCTAATTAAACAAATTACCTATACACTAATGGAATATTTAAATCACTCAAAAAAAAACTAAGTACCTATATAATATAAGTAAGTATACCTACCTAAGATTTTTTTATTTTTTATTTTTAAAGATCTCGAAATCTTGGCCTATTGAATATTTACAGTGTACAGTGTAAACATCTGTAGCATAGCAATCTGCACTGTAAAGACAACGAGACATTATTCTTTAGGTACATAGAGGTGTTTATTATTTTGGGTCGTGGCGCTCATGCTGGCTTGCTTAGTTGGTTATTAAATGTGATAAAAAATAACAATAAAAATTTTATTCAGACAATCTTTATTTCAATGTACATATGTACCTACCATGATATCACGTTTTATGTGCATTAATTAAATACATAATAAAGTTTAAACTTACAATAACAATAATTATTATTATTAATACAATAAAATTAATTAACCATACTTAAGCCTAGGACTAGTAATTTGAAGATAATGAACTGAGTTCCTTAATTTGTGATATGTATTGAATTTTAATTGGTAAGTATGATTAAGAAAGTAATCTAAACTTGAACAATTTTTCTGGTCTTGTGAATAATTGCGTCGTCTTCAGTAGCTACTTCCACGAGTCTCCGTCGTTTCCTCAGAGGGCGCGATGATTCCGATGGCTCTCTGGCCTTGGTCACGATTTTAGCCATTTTATTTCCCAGTCTTGTTATTTTAAACTTTGGAAGAGTATGTTCTGGATTTGTTTCGGCTACTTCACCATTGTCTTTTTCACCATCAAGTCTATCTTCGCTTTCTTTATTTTTATCATGGCTCGAAGTTTCTTCATTGTCTGTATTGTTTTCAGCTACTACCTTTTTAGCATCATTTTTGTCACTGTTCATTGTAAAATCTAGCGGGCCTTCTGCATCATCATTATTCACTTCAGTTTTGACTTTATTTATTCGATGCGCTTGTAAGAATGACGATAGTGGAATCGGAATAGGAATAGGAAGTGGAATTGGTAACACCACGGGATATGGAACCAATACCGTGACCGGTGGAGGTTGTCCAATTGCTTGTGCGAAGTTGATAGGAGGCATTAATCTTGGCCTCTCCGGTGGCATCATTGGCCGGGGCGGCATAAAACCAAATCGTGGCGGGAACATTCCTGGATGTCTATAGTCGTTCATGTGTGCCGCATTATTATCAAGAAAAACTGGCGGTGGCATTCCGAACATTGCATTAGGGAATGGTGGAATTTGGGGATTCACATTTGGTGGTGAGTGTATTGCACTATTTCCAATGGTAACAGATGAAGATGGCGACGATCCGTCCATGGATGGGCTACACATCCGTAAGTCCTGAGCTTTTGGCGTTGTAGCGTGTTGTTGCCTCAACGATTGTGATGTCACTGTGGATGTACATTTGGAGGACCTCCGTTTTCGCAAATTCATCTTATTATTATGCCGAAGTTCTTTCTTTGCTTCTGGAGATTTCTGAGTGAATGTTTTCTCTTCTGGAATTTTTGGGTTCATGAGTTTAGCTGTCGGTGCAACGGTAATTAGTGGAACAGGCGATTTTCTATGGTCTGTTTTTATGGTCGGTTCTGTTTTGTCACTAGTTTGTTTATTTTCTGCATTTGGAGATCCTGAACGTTCCGACACGGGGGAAACTGAACGACTCTTGCAGTTCTTCAACCACAAGTCTGGTGTGATAAGATTAGATGTTGAAGACGAGCTGACAAGATGTGGGTTGAGATCGAGATGTGCTTGTGTCTCGCGACAGAATATGTGCATCTTATATTGATTTAAGCATTTATCTGAACAAAACTGGAGCTGCGTTGCGCCATCCTGGAAATAAAATAAAATAACATCATTGGTTTCAAATCATAACTACAACGATTGAATTAAACTAGTAGAATTTTCTCTACGTATCTATCGGTTAGCAGCTACATATTGTAAGTAAATATTTTGTAACACGCTTATTTGAATGTTTGTACTGAAGGCTTTTGAAGAAATGGACCATACAGATATTATAATTTTTATCCTTTGACATGACTGCAGTCATATAAAGCCCTTTAGATAACATGACGAATTAATCTGAAAGAGAGTAATTAATAATGATAACAATTCATAAAGGAAATTACCTGAAAATCCACGTAAGCAACAGTATGTCGGACGTGCCGGCACCAATCGCAAGTCTTGGCGCGTTTGAAATTAGCGCGTCGCGATTGGCTGAAACATAGTTCTGAGCAGAAAGCTGCACCCGCTTGCTGGAGGGCGCCACTTTCGCTGGTTATATTCTTGTTGCACCAGGAACATTCATCTGAAAAATAACATAATGTTATGAGCTTTTCTTTTCTTCTGATAGTTCAATTGAAAATAGCTGTTGCGTTTGTAAATTATGTATGAAAATTAATAATAACGTTAAGTGTAGGTATGTGCGCTTTTACATTTGCACAATCAAAATAATCATATTTATGGGAACGAAATTTCAAGAAAAGGTCCACTTCTCTATACCTACTAAATCGTTGTATCAACTTTTTTTTTTTTTTTTTATGCATCAAATATAATAAATATTACCCCTCAGATAAAATCAGAAAACCTTATATATATGTATTTTACGGTGGCCCCTTATAACTTCGCGTACAACGTAATTGAATTGATCACCTTCATTTATCGAAAATTTACCATTGTGTGAATGCACCTTAAATCGTATTGAACAGTAATTTTTAATTACATTAATTCCAGAAACGCGATAGGCACAGGTTTCGCATTAATGAAGCCTCGTTTCAGACAAAAGCAATGATATCTCGTTATGGACCTTATTAATTTCTGTTTCGCGGACTAACGATTCGAGATCGGATTGTACGATATTTGAGAATCTGTTCATTACGTTGGGATTATTCGTTACTGACTATTGCATGAACCTATATTTTTAGGGCACTGTACGAATAATTATTACAATTGGTTTGTATAAGTAAAAAGGCAACCGAATGCTAATTATTGAATGTGTTTGTGGTACTTACTTATTATAAATTTTACCATTTACCAAGATGCCTAACATAATATAAATCTTTTGTTGGATAAACATTTTCTTCATTCAGCGTAGCTTTTGGTGATTTTTGGGGAAAGTTAAAAACTACTTAGAATGAAAAATTACTTAAAAACGGATTCAATTATACGCATACGATCGCTTGAGAACTTTCAGGGTC
Organism: Colias nastes; assembly: GCA_907164665.1. Taxonomy (NCBI): domain Eukaryota; kingdom Metazoa; phylum Arthropoda; class Insecta; order Lepidoptera; family Pieridae; genus Colias; species Colias nastes. Next base: position 10,746 of record CAJQZM010038574.1, read on the forward strand.
TTGGATATGCGCAAAAGCATTCTCCACTATAAAAAAGTAGAGCAATCGCTCAAATATGTTTTAAATCTTCAACCACCGTCGGCTATAGCACTATAAAGAAACAGATAGGTATGTACTATAAAACCCTAACTACTAATTCTACCACTTGCCATTATTAGAACATAAAAAAGCTTTACGCTTTTGCAAATAAACTCCTACACAGATTTTGATGAAATTTGAAGTGGAAATAGAGCGCATTACAGATATGGGGAACAACAGCGTTAGCGTTAATTGCACGCTAGTGAAGCAGATTGTGATTAGCTACATATAGAATAATATCAACCATCAAATAAATTTATCTAATATAAAGAATTTTTGATATAAAATTCTACGTTCTTAATGATATCTCATGTATCTTAAAAAATATACAACATATTAAACTAAAATACTGTACGTATAAGTCTTCTCTGACAAAATATGTTGTTCATTATCGAATTCAATATTGCTCGTCTTTCGATCTCATTACATGTCTATGTAACCGAATACCGGTAACCGTATATGTTCTTAATCATCACATTTTAACCACAAAGTTCCACAATTTCATTCGCGGCACACCTACAAAATATCTTATATAACACGATATTTGGTACACGATTTGCGAAAGTAAATCCACGGTCATTAGGAATAGTAAACCGGCTTTGTGGTATCAAATTTGAAAACACATAGCATTTATCGACGTAGCATAACATATTCAAATATAAATTAAGGACGATATTTAGTTACGATTTTATAAAGTTACAGTGAGTTCTTATTATTAGATTACTAATTAGGTTTTTTTTTTGTAATTTTATTCGTTGCTTAATTCATTTATTATCTATAAAATGGCGGGAACAGGAAGAAGTTGAACTTTTTGAATCTAGCAACATTTTCCATAAATCAAAGGGTGCGTTCAAAAAGTTTTTCGAGGAATAACAGCTCAACAAAAAGGGTCGTTACTCATTACATTTTCTAGTTCTGAGAAGCGTTATAGTTATAAATAGTTTAGACACGTTTACGGAGTATATTAGATTATGATAAATAGGAATTATTAATATTACTTAGTTATACCTACGTAGCTTTTCAAGTTGACTCTACCTTAGAAAATAGTTGATGTAGTTTGTAGTTCGTGATTCATCTTTGAAGTAGTAAAAATTAACAAAATTAGTTAATAATGTTTTTTAAATTCATGTGTTGCAAATATTATGATTCTGAAAATTAAAGCCCTACTACGGCTAGGCCCTACGCCCGCTACGAAAAATTTGATTCTATGAATTTGATTTCTATTCACGATGAGCGTTGCCAATAGATCTTTTTTTTTTTTTTTTTTTTTTTTTTTTTTTTTTTTTTTTTTTTTTTTATAGTGGGGAAATCTTCCAAAGATACCCACGGCCCCCGGGGATGGAGCCAAGGGTTATGTCGGATTCTTACCGACTAAAACCCCACTGTGTTCCGTCGAGCCGCGCAGTTAGCCGGGGCCGCGGGTACTCTTAGAAATCGTCCACGACCCTGGCAGCGGACGCCCGGTTACGGGCCCACCTCCGTTACCACCTACGGCTGCGCGCGTGCGCGCCTCCTCCTTCCTCTGCGAGGCGGCATGAGCGGAACACGTCTCATGTCACCTCACTGCCCCGGACGATGGAGCATGTCCCCGGTCCATCGTCCAGAGCCCTTCGCTAGGGAGGCAGGTCGCGATCGCTAGCGACCGCGACTCGGCGTCGGCGCCTAAAGGGTCGCCGGCGCCGCATCGGGTCCGCGAGAGGGTTCCCCTCACGAACCCGCTCCGCCTCCTCTTTTCGCACCATCACCTCCTCACAGAAGGCGACCACCGCACGCCAGGACCTGGAGCCTCCAACCATGACGCGAACCACGGACGGGAGCGAGAGATCCGGCCCCACAGCAGCGACCAGTCGCTGTCTAGCCACGGACCACGCAGGACACACACTCAGCGTGTGATCCGCTGTATCCTCCTCGCTTGGGCACCAATGGCAGGCCATGGTTGGCTCCCGGATCGCGACTCGACACAGGTATCGTCCGAAACACCCGTGTCCAGACAGTACCTGTGTCAAGCGGAACGTGAGAGCCCCATGTCGTCTGCTGCACCATTCTAAAAGGACCGGCCGGATGGCCTCCACCGTCCTTACACCTGCAGTTGGGTTCTCGAGCCGCCGCACCCATTCCTCCATCAGACGCTCGCGAGCCGAAGCCCTCCAGCGCGAGACTTCTTCGGGGTTTGGTTCCAGCCCCGAAGACCTGGACCCAGCAATTCGCCGGTACACGTCCGCAAGTACAGCAGCGTCCAGTTCCCAAGGGGGGGTTCCGGCTAGTACGCAGGCTGCTTCAAAAGAGACAGTCCGATATGCCCGCGATATTCTTAGCGCCATGACCCGTTGCGGACGACGCAGAAGGGGTCTAGTCCGGGCGCTAAGAGAATCAGCCCAAATGGGCGCTCCGTACAGGGCCATTGAGCGGATGGCACCGGTGTAAAGCCGGCGACAGCTATCTCCAGGCCCCCGTAGATTCGGGAGCAAGCTTCCCAGTGCCCCGGCCGCTCCGGTGAGCCGGGGGGCGAGGCGACGGAAGTGCTCCGCAAACGACCAACGACCATCTAGGAAAATTCCCAGATAGCGCATTGTCTGACTGATCTCTATGGACACGCCCCCCACCTGTACACAGGAACCAGCCCCTGGTGCCCTACGGGGGCCATGGAAGCACAGCGCCTCCGTCTTTTCCAAGGCCACTTTCAGACCTAGCCGGCGGATACGATTCACAACTAGATCAACGCCAGCTGTCGCCAATTGGGCTGCCTCACTTAGACAGTTTCCACGAGCAGTCACCAACGTGTCGTCGGCGTAACATAACACACCGACCCCTGGGAGATGCTCACCACGCAGAACCCAGTCATAGCCGATGTTCCACAGGAGCGGTCCTAGCACCGAACCCTGTGGAACACCGCACGACATAGGCCTCTGCCTCCACCCATCCCGAGAGAGGTACGATACGGACCTATCTGACAAGTATGATTGTATCATCCGTAGTAAATATGTGTTGCCAATAGATCTATGTTATCATTTAAATTATGTAGGTATTTATATTTACCTTTGTTCTTTTGTTCGGTGGAATGTTCAGGGCTGGAGGGTTCTCTGGCGCGGGATGCAGCCCACCGTCGTAGCTCTAAGCGCTCATATCCGTACCAGCCAAGAAGTTCATTCATTGCTGTTTCGGCAAATTCCTGTTGAAGAAAATTTAGATTAACACAGACGTAATTATATTTTACGAATGCATAATCGGACTATGAGAAAGATACGAAGATACAGGGTAATAATAATGTATAGGTAATGTATATAATATCATGTGTTTGCGGCCCTTTTGTGCATTATAAGATATATCCTGCGCAGTTGGCTAGTCTCAATTAACAAATTTGGCCATGAGTATAAGTAAGTATATTATTATCACAATTGGAATTGAGAGCGCATAATATCATGTATTTCTTAAATTAATTAAAAAAATTCAAAATATATCGATGAATGACAGAAAGATGATGTACCTATTAATCTCACAGCTCATATAGTACAGGAAGATAACATGCTATTTTTTAACAGAAAAGCAATGCAACAATGATATTGGAATGGTTTATTGTATTGTTGCCAATGTTTAAATAAACCGTAGGTACTTTTAAACTGCTGCATTTCGTTATAACATAATAGCATCAAATGGCTAATTATTTAAAGCAATTAATGAAAACAGCTATATTTCATTATCTCTAGCTAGAAACCGGTTTATTTCAGAATCTAAAGATAGTAAAAATTCTACATTACGCAATTGCAAGAGTGGCTGTAATAATTACGTATAGACTATTAAAATTTAAAGTGCCTGCTCTGTACTCTGAGTAGGTACGTACGTGGTACATAAGAAAATATTTTAAGAAAACCAAAATGTCGTAAAACCTAGGATTAGACGACATGTAAGGTATTATACCAGTATAATGTAATCTCTAATCTAATGTAGAACATGGATAAAGGAGGCATGTTTCTCTGAAGGGGGAAATTAAATGGACTGCAGATACCTAATGAATATAGTGCATTATGTAATTGTAAGGTAACCGGATTATGTCAGTATTTATATAGATACTCATATCGTTAGATTAACAGCAACAAAACTATACCTATTACCTATGTACCTATGATTGCATTATAAAATTATGTTACTTATATTTAAAATTCGGAAGATTAAGTATACCTACTATCAAAGAATAAACGGTCATTCTATAGTTATAAATATAGAAACTTAGTAGAGACAAAAATAAACGTTTATTTTTATTACATATTCATAACACGATTTGTGTAAAATAAATGGTCGTGGATGACCTCCTTACGTTATATTTTATAGCTGTTGATCGTGTAAATAAATTTAAAGGAATATATAATATGTCAAGCCGAGAACAGGGCGTAATTCAAGAGGTATCTGTGCCACTATAAAAAGATCAAACTTTTGTGAAAGTAGAATTAACACAAACAAAGGACGAGTTATAAAAACACATGACATCATGGACGTGCGACATGTCGTCGATATTTTATTTGAAAAGTGCCATTTGATTCTCGGAAAATGGGATACCATTCATTTTTGTCAATGAAACGTGAAACATTGACAAAAAGTCTAGAATAACTCAATTAAATATGTTTGCGTTGTTCTGTTTTTATAGATATGTATCTCTATTTTGTTGAGATAATAATAAAAGTTGAAAATATTTTTTACACTATAAAACCATATTTTTCCATACTTTTCAACGTATATCATTGCCGCTAAAATATTTTACATTACGTAATATTAAATTCAATGGTTCATTAATAAAATTCATAACTTAACAATTTTAAAACACTAGGTAGGTATTAAATATTATGTATCTACTAGTTATTGGGCTTCTTTATTTTACAAAAGCTCGCTTTCTTTTTTTTTATTTGAAATTGAAAGAGCGAATTATAATCAAGAAATTAAAAAAAAAGCTATAAATTATGAAATACTTAGTTCTATAACAAGGATGTGTATTTTTAATGATATCATAATGTGGAAATAGAATGCTTGACAATTGACATCTAAGCTTGATAGGTATATAAAACATTTCAAAATAAATATAATCTTGAAGATCTTGATGATATCTATAGTTCCTTATCTTGTTCTTTATTATAGTGATAACTGGCTATAGAATATCAAAATAATTTGACAGAAGTGTTGATGATTATCTTTTAAATCTCCCTACTTTTCCATTCTTGTATAAATATAGATTGATGAATACATGAATATTTATCCAATATATTTATAAAAATATATACGATATATTCCTCTTTAGATATAACAGAGAGTTCTTATTCTGTAAATGATAGCTCAGACACACATCTTCAAAGACTTCATTATATAACGGGAATCCTTTGACACACGAGTCGAAGTGGTTGCTGATTAATTAGTCTCTCCAAGGATAATAATATGATGTCCTGTAAGATGGTTCAGTTTCAAGTAACTGCTTATATAATGACCGGTACAAAGTGAATTGAAGCAGGGATACCTCGCACGTTCTACGTACTTCCGTTATATCCGTTATATCGCTTTATAGCTTTTGTTGCATGTTTATGTTTGTTATAAGTTATATTTATACAAAACACAATATTTTTATAAAATATTTGCGGGTTTATAGCTTTTGATATAATTATAAAGATAATTAAATTCTAATTACTCAGAGAGGAATGGGCTAGATCCGTTTCGTTTCATTTTGGCTGATCAATTTTATTATAAAAGTACGTAGGTACCTTACTAATAATTAGTGTAAAAAATGTTAATTAATTTATTGATCACATATCATGTTATTAACTAAAATGCGCTTTATTAATTAAAATATTGTATGCATTATATTACACACTTATCAGAATTGATAAAGCATAAACATGCTACATAATACACTATGTAATAATTAATATCAGTAAAAATGTAATAAAAGTAAATTCTAAGTATCGGTTGAAGTTTCAATTTACGCCAGTGTTGCCAGAGTTGCGTTTTGTAATAATTATCACCTCAAAATATGATATTGTGCACTCGCGCGGTAACGTTGCACGCCCATTAGTCAGAATCCGATCAAACATTTCGCTTCCACATCCACAATAATTAATGATGCATGGATCTAATATCTTTACGGCTGTCTGTAATTAATTTACCTGGCGAAAATCCGCTTTCGAATTTCTAGCCTCTTCAGTAACTACATTGATTTATAAGGCAAGCTCTATTGTTGAATGTAGAGTGTTATAAATTATTACATAAATGTTGTTAATGATGTTGGTACCTATTATTATTAAATAATGCAGTTGTAAAGCAAATAAATTGACGATGTTATTATGCAATCGTTTTTAAAATAGGTACCTAGTCATATTAGGAATTAATATCAATAAGCACTTATAATATTTTTTTCATAATTTAATACGGTTTACTTAAAAATTACACTGCATTAATTTTGAATTCTAGTCAGAAACGAAGACAAAATTAACAAAATCTCAAAGTTTTTTATAATTCAGCTTCGAAACTTCTTAATTCTATAAAAAGTACAAACATATATCTTTCACCGATCACACTCGACGTTAGTTGATGAAAAAACAAATAAACAGTTCTAAATTAAAATACACCCAGATATCATTGACCATTCGTACAAAAAATCTAGCACCATAATAACTTTTATAACAGAACATAACAAAAAAAATGATTAGTAAAACAACAAAAGCGTGTCACATGTTCAAAGCAGTAACATTAGCCGTGCACCGATATTGGTATCGTATATAACATAAACGCTTTTAATGGCGGTAGCACGGCGAAGGTAAATTTAGGAGCGTTCGCAGGCAACCCGACACCCCGACCTACGCATGCCAGTGTTGCCAGTAAACTTACACTGGAAATTACAAAGGCGATACTATTAACAACAAAGAAGCTTCTGTTCCCTCTTCTTGCTTGATAAATTGAAATTATATAACGTGTAATGTCTTTAACTGAACGTTGTTTACGTTCTTGTAATGTACTTTGTTGAGACTGCGCTTGTATTTTTATTTCCATATTGTAAATGCGCGTTCCAGATTTCCTCACCAAATCAACATCATATTTTTATACGTTTAACATTTTGAATGATTGTATCATTAATAATTTTGAACTGAATTCGATTTAGATAATTATCTTAGGAACATATTCACAAAATACCACAAAACGAAACATTTTTTTACGATTGCCAGAGATCAATTATGATCAATATTTTATGATCAATATTTTTTTCATATTTCTACTATCATTAATTATCTCCCCCATGGTCCACTATTTTTTTTATATTATTCATGAAAGTAATTTCACCAATTCATCCACACTTAATAAAATGCGAAAATTGTAAACTGCTACTAAATATCACTAATGGAAATCAGAACAAAGTGAAAAGTCATTGCACCATTTCAAAAGGCCACAGGCGTTATTTCCAATTCAGGTCTCATCAATACAAATACACCACTGAAACAGATATCCCTCACGACTTTTAAAGAAATTAATAGTGGAGATGTATGTATGACTTTGTATTCATAGGATACTATGCACACAGAGGCGAGACAGTGGCCACTGGGCAGAGTACTGTGTACACAGAGATATCACGTGTCGGCGACCAGTCGAGCTGATAATTTACCTAATGCCGTGTAAAACGATCGCTCTGCTAATGTGAGCGGAAACAAAATATATTCAGTACAAATTCGGTGTTCCTGATAGATTTATTAATTTCAATTGCCAATTATGTTATTTAGCGAATGTAAATCACAAATATTTATGGTTCATTATTATTTCAGGTCAATTTATGTTTATAATTGGATTCAGAAAACTAGTAGCTACTAATAATCATCAAATTACTGACTAATGTTTATATCACGTTTCAATATGAGATATTTACTGAAAATCGTTTCTACACAGCATGATATCACGATTTTATCATAACTAGTTGGGTGCTTGACAAAATCACACCTGTTCGTAGCATGTAGGATTGGATAGTAGAAATTGGTAGTCAATCAATTTACCTATCGATTTATAACTAATCAGATAATATTATTTATATGCATTGAACATTTTCATCGTGATATTAATATAGTGAATAGATAACATAGAGTAATTTATTTTCTGTACTCTAATTCTAATTGCACATGTTTCGTATGAGACTAATTGGCTTATTCATAAAAAATTGTTGTCGTATGTGTAGTTTGCGGTTTTAATTTTTTTGTCATGTTTCTAAAACAGTGGAATTACTTATAAACAATATTATTAGGCGGTATTCGTCAGTTATCATTTTAAGTGAAGCTTTAATATTTTAAACATCATGTTGCATTTTCCTTTGGTCCAGTTGCAACACGATAATCGATATTAAGTACTAGGATAGCAATCAAGAAAACGTGATCGTTATATTGTATGTACTGTTAGAGTTACTAAAACGTTAATGTAGTGCCACATTAATCTGCATTGAAATATAGGTATCAAGTGTTATGTAATTTTTCAGCAGTACATATTGCATATAGGTTTTCTAGCTACGATAAATTATAATTTAATTGTAACATTAACATAAAATCTCGAAAACAAACACCGTATGGCGGTGTTACATCTGTCCATTACGAACTGATTCAATAAATTGTCTGTGCGCACGTAGATTACAATCCACATCTAACCCTATGCAATTGAATCGAACGCAACAAAAACCGCGGCGTCCTATTACATCTCCGATATCCGTCAGTCGATTATATTTCACATGCTACTCATTATAGCGTCTGGTGCGAAACAAAGAGCGACTCGAATTACGATGCACTCTTCGGGCAGGAGCTGTTGGTCATGCGAAACCACCACACTTTCGGGAAGACTCGTTTAACTTGCAACACTGGCTTTCGATCCTTTGTAAAATTATACCGTTTCTTTTAGCTGAATGGGAAATAAAGTGGGATTGTGAGAATGTTTAATCATATAATGCTTATGTGAATAACACAAGTTTAATTTTTACTTTTGCACGATTTTTACTTTTTCGCAATTTTGATTTGTTCGTCTTCATTGTTTTCCGATTCAGTCTAGCGTTGGTAATTTTATTACCGTCAATGTAGGTAGTATGTAATTCAGTCGGGATAAAAAGGAAATTTTTGTTTCTATAAACATTCTATAAAATTCCGAAATCACCACATTAGCTTTTTAAAATATAACTCAATAATCGTTAAATAAGAATCGTTTCAATATTGTATCACATTTCGTACGGCAAATGTTCGAAATTTTAATGGCAACCAAGATAGAATTACACCATTAATTTTATTTTAAAATGCTTTAACACGTTAGCTGCGAAACAGGGCTTGAAACACCCTGTCCGTGTCTCGTCGTTATAGCGGTAGTAAAAAACTTAAACTTCTCTGTCGTGCGGGAGGCATAACTTCCATCTGGTTCAGTGTAGGAAAGTGATAACTATATATCTGAGATGTGCTATTGATTCCTAGTTCAATGGTATACCGACCTTAATACCGGGTTTCTTAGACCTCGTGCCGCACTGAACAAATAAAAATTCTAACACAGTGCGGAACGAGGTTGCGAACACCTCGTAACCCGCGCACCTCGTACCGCACCCTAAGCTAGCTTCACGCGGTTAGTGTTGTGCAACGCATTCGAGACTATTTGTGGAACAACTTATTGAAGCTTTTACAAAGAAGGACTTGGATGTGGATACAGGTAATTTTCAAACATCCTAACTACTCGTTATAATAAATATCGTTAATAGAAACGTGAATGTGACATGTTGAGTAACTTTCTTCAAATAGGTTGATAATCATGATTACTATTAGTGTGTTTGTTCATTGAATCAACTAGCGGCAAATCCAAAACACCCGGCAATCGGTGTATGGCTCATCAAAATTTAACTCTTGCCCAAGTCAACCCCACTCTTCCCTACTCTAACCAACTTAACACAACTCTTCTCTACTCTAACCAACTTAACACAACTCTTCTCTACTCTAACCAACTTTACCCAACTTTACCCGAGTCTATCTAACTCTTACCCTAATTTACTCAGCTCGACCTTACTTTTCAGAACCCACTACAAACAAGGCACATCATCTCGAAAAGGGATCAAAGAAGAGGAGATGTGTAGGATGTTACGAAAAACTCCGCACCTTCTTAACAAGTCGTGAGGCCGACAAAAAAGTAAAGAAAATTCTCACAGAATGCACTGGTTGCAAAAAATATTATTGTTTGGCCTGTTTAATGAAAAACATCCATAAGTTTGATAAATAAATACAATTAAATAAAATCGATATTTCTTTTCCCATCACTAAATTATATGAAAAACTGCTATTGTTCAGTGCGGTATGGGGTACATCAGACCCCACATTTTATTTTACCCATAGAATCTAATCTAACTAATCTAACCACGGGCGGCGGTAGATTTAGGTTAATGAACTCATTGTTAATAATAATCACGACAAAAGCCGCACACTTTGTCTTATTTGGCGCCAAAAAAAGGATTTTGGTCTCCTACGGGCGGTGGGGTTTAATATGCCTCGTGCCGCCATAATCTCTGGTATAGGACAAGGTTTAAAACGACCCGTAACGCAGTAATGGAAAGTACAGATATATCTGTGCCGCAGCTAACGTGTTAAAAGGTACCCATAGTCATAAAAATATTACGTACGCTTGTTTACTCTTGAAATAATTTTATGACCTGGTAATTTACGTATTAATGACAGTTTATCACACAATAAAAAATTGTACATAACTTTTTTAGCAACTACGAATGGCGGAAATGAAAGGCCCGGGACAACTAAAAGATGATGAACCCATTTAGAGCTTAAAAGCTCTATTCGCTCATTCGCTCTCTTAGGACATTTTAGATTATAGTAGAGATTATAAATTATATTAAAAAACTTTTTAGGTACCTACATAATATTATGATTGATTGATTGACATTATTTTACTATTACCTACTGCCTCCTGCTTCTATTTTTTTTAATCTGATGGGTTTTAAAAAAGTGAACGCTTCAAACGTCTATAGTTAAAATTATGCTCAAATTTCTTTCGATATACGCGAATTCTGAATGCTGAAATAATAATTCATGATTATCATACTTATAGTTTCCGTGACCCCATGCTGTCATGTAATTCGATCTAAGCAGAGACACAAGATACCTAGTGTTATTTTCTTAATAGAACAGAAATTTAATACGAAGTCGCTTTTGTATTTATTTACAATCAAAACAACGATTTAGTTATAAGAAAACGTAAAAAGTTCTTAGTTTATTTAATCTCGAATGTCGATTTTTACAAGTTACAATTTTCATAGTAACTTTGATGAGGCATATAAAACGTATTGTATTTATGAATAAAGGTATTATGCAATGAATAGATTCATACAATGCTTTATTTAAATTAATAAGACGGAAAGGAAATTTATAAAATAAAGGTGTAATTACACAATATGTCAACTAATAAAAGATTAATTACAAAGTTAGCTAAGTACTAACGGACTTAGAAATTATCGTCAGACCATAATTCAATATCTTAACTTAGAAAAAATAGTTGAATTTTCAATTTATAGCTAATCAATGTCCTCACATAAAGCTCACGCTTATAATGGAACGTGTCAAATCACAATAAAGCTCATGACACACGACGCAGGATAAAAACTAGTGTTGCCAGACGTGTCTGGTTACACTAAAATTAACGTCAAGCTGGCTGACGCAAACGGTGTCCAATGGCGCCCAGCTAGTTGAGACCGGCATTAATTATGAAGGGATCATGTTCACCGCTCCAAAGACCTTTCTGGCATAAACGCATGTTTTTAAATATTGAAAAATAAGCCCGCTAACTATTGTTAAATAATGTTTTTGTCTTTTGTATTAAATTATTGAAAAATAAGCTCATACTCATAGTAACTATTGTCATGTAGTATTAATTAAGTAAGTATTTTAATTTTGTATTAAAGTAAATATATCGAAAGTCGAATATATCAAATTAACGGGGTTGTTTTATGTGGGTTCTATAGAGGAACTTTTCGTTAAGTACGTGTTTTTAGAATGAGTGTAACCTACCCTCCAATAAAATAATAACCATCAGATAGGGCTATGTGTCTCTATACTATCTCTGTGTTACAATATAAAACCCGTTTGTAAGTATATAAAGTATACAATATAGTAGGACGACAATTCACAATTCAATTCAATCCCATGGAAATGTGATATTGATTTAATACAGGTTTGTCCGGTATAATCTAAGCTGCCCCTTAAAGTTGATTAGCAATGCACTTAGTAATTAATCAATTGTTTGTTTCAAAGTATCAATTACTTACCCTTTTATTATATTAAATAAAGGTAAGTTTCCTGTCCACTTACGAGGAGTGTATGAGCTTTTGCGTCAAATATAAATTAACCCTGCCTACTTTTGTAAGTTGGTCACAATACCACACAATATAATATGTGTACGCAACAAAAACTATTTCATAGATACAGGTTTTTCTTTCAAGATTTATTATACAAACCATCGTCTGACCATTTTAAATTGTAATAATAGCAAAAAACTGATCCACGTCCGTTATTCGAAAGTCTCTCAAAGCAGAAAAGCAATATACATATATGTACATATTATGTACCTAGTTTCAACGTTGGAAAATATATTTTTATACAAGCTGTACGCTTTGCCGATGTACCCATGGCATCTCACTTTTCACTAAAATTAACGAACGCGAATCCGGTTTCGAAATTCTAGGATAATTAAAACGGCGATTGAAACCTTCGCGAAGCTCCTCAGATTATTTCGTAATTAAAAATATACTTTATTACTCTAGAAAAAATGTAGCGATTATTAGCGATAGACAATTTAACGATCTTTTATAATTATTTATTTTTTCATCAAAGAAAGGTCTGAAACATTTTCAGTTTTTATTAGATAATTTTAACAAGTTTGAATATTAATGGAAGCATAAAATATAATGAGTATCTACTCTTTTAATTCTTATTTCTTAGATCGTTTATTATTTTAAGAAGGCGATATGAAGAACGTGCCCATTGCTTACATTTCTTTACTTATGCATAGTTTCGAAGTTACTTTAGCAACACTAAAGAATATGACCCAGCTCTGTGTATTCAAATTAAAAAGTCATAATATAGCTGACTGTGAGAGCCAAGGCGGGAAGAAATCTGATGCCAAAGTAACCCAACACCGTGCTAAAAGCGACCCGGCCAAAATGTCATCGTCCAATCGTATCGTATTACCTACGTCTAAAGGGTTTAGTACGTTTGTAATGCGCTTTCAAGTTTAAGTTTATTTATGAGTCTCCAACACGATTTACATTTTAAATTTGTTTATTGACACAGATATTAGTATCTCAAAGTGTTGTCTACCTGATCATGGCAAGAATTCCGACCGTTTTGTTATTGATTCAATTCGGTATCAGCAAAACTCTATAGACATATCAAGACACTGAATACACGCTTTAGTCGAAATATAATAAAGTCCTACTAATATTATAAATGCGAAAGTAAATATAATATAAATAATAAATATATAAGGCACTAACGGTGTCGCGCGGTTTCACTCGCGGACGAACATATACCTATAGCTCATCTGTTATTCTGATGCAAAACCTTTGTTCCTGTAAAGTTTCATCGTAATCCGTCCAGCAGTTGTTACGTGAAAGAGTAACAAACATTTATTCATACATCCATACATCCATACTTACAAACTTTCGCGTTTTTGATATTAGTATGAAAGTATGATGATCGGAGGAAATACCAGAATCACTACATTATAGTATCACTACATAAAACAAAGTCGCTGTCGCTGTCTGTCTGTCTATGTATGCTTAAATCTTTAAAATTACACAATTAAGATTTTGCAGCGGTTTTTTTACAGATAGAGTGATTCAAGATGAAGGTAGAGCAAAATTTAGTATTTAATTTGTCAAGTTTAAGACAAAGCTGGTGAAGCTGCGACCGAAAAGCTAGTAGAACAAAAACTTGAAGACGTACCTACCTATTGAAAAATTCTTCTTTTTTAGTCCGTTTAAAATAGAGTAGATATAAGAGAGGTAAATAGTTTAAAAGCATGTGACCTTTGGGTGGCTCTATAATTTAGTATTTATTCCAGAATGTGCAAGTAAATAACCATGAGGATCACTCGTAAGTCGTAACCATACAATGTTGCAGGTACTTTTTTCAATTACATACTTGAAAAATATATGTAAGCTCTTTTTTTGATTGTCTTTGTTGTAGAAGCAGAGCTGAAGAAAAGCTCTTTTTCATATCTTGCTTTAAAAATGCATTTTAGTATGTACATACTTAAGCAATAGATATGAGCAAATGAGCAAAATAGGGTTAATAGCTCCCTCATAATAAGTAGTTATACAACTCTAGATTTTTTCTGGGCGGCTATACATTTCAGAAAGCTCAACTATATTATAAGCGAAACTATTAATTTAACCTACTGGATATTGAAACAATAGTATTGTTATTGTAATAGCTCGAATTTTGAGTTGATCTAAAGAATTTTATTGTAGGTATTCTAAAATATACACAAAATTAATGTAGTCTCTTTAATGACTTAATTTTACTGCTAATAGAAACTGCTTATGGTTTCTAGACGGCTCCCATCCATCTAAACATTCCCAATTTATAATTTGCTTAGTATTGCCACAGTATTACAATATCTATAATATTGTAATACTGTGGTATTGCAATAAAACACATTGACTTACTATGAGAGAAAGACCTAGGCTTGTCTATTGGTCATCGGTTGACGGTTCACTAACATTTTCGAATTTAAGAGTACAAATATTCTCTGATGATCATACTACATTTTGTTGTGTGCAATATCAATAAAAAATAAAACACTTATTTCCTACAAATTCACCATCAATATTTACAAAAGAACATCGCAGTATTTCCATCCAAAATATCTTTCTTATATATAAAATTCTCGTGTCACAATGTTAGTCTGCATACTCCTCCGAAACGGGTGGACCGATTCTCATGAAATTTTCTGTGCATATCGGGTAAGTCTGAGAATCGGCCAACATCTATTTTTCATATGTACCACGGGCGAAGCCGGGGCGGACCGCTAGTTACCATATAAAACTAAAATAAAAAGAATACGTGTCTCAAGTTACATCTACAAATCGATACTTGTATGAAATTCTAAACAGGTTGTTCTTACACGATGTTAATAATGTGACACTGTACATTTATCTCTTTACGAACAACAGACCTAGGAGCTAGATTTATCTTGCAAGCTGCAGAAATGCGAGAATTTTCATTCTTAATAAATTGTAATAAGAGCGCATGGGTTTCTGTTTAAGTTGCAAATCATACGATCTGAGCTTGCGAGTACGACATACCTTCTTATGAAAAACTAGCGGTCCGCCCCGGCTTCGCCCGTGGTACATATTTCGCAATAAAAGGTATGGTAAGTCTATGTTCTTTCTCAGGGTCTAAAGATTGTCTGTGCCAAATTTCATCAAAATCGGTCCAGTAGTTTATGCGTGAAAACCATACATACATACATATACATAATTACTTGAAACCTTTCCTCTTTATAATATTATAATATATAATATATATATAGGAGGGCGACGGCAGTCACGGGAGTATTCCCTCAACGAGAACATAATAAGCTGATGATAAAATACTTAAGAAACTATTACTATACGTTCCAATTGCAAAAACTCCAAACCAATTACCATTTTTTAACCGGTAACGACCAGGAGATAACGAGGAGTAATCACTACATAGTATAAAACAAAGTCGCTTTCTCTGTCCCTATGTCCCTTTGTATGCTTAAATCTTTAAAACTACGCAACGGATTTTGATGCGGTTTTTTTAATAGATAGAGTGATTCAAGAGGAAGGTTTTAGTATATAAGTTATTAGGTTTTAGACAAAGCGGGCGAAGCCGCGGGCGGTAAGCTAGTTAAAGAATATTTAAACTGTATTTAGCGTCTAATATTTACTCTTTGAGACGAAGATGTACATACAATGCAGAGGCATCACATTGTCGAGTGTCAATTACAACCGCCTATCAGATGTCACTGCGAGCGCCCTCCTCAGCTTTCCATGTTTATCTTGTTTCTTTACTCCTAATTACTATATATTATTATTATTGCATAATCCTTTGAATATCAAAGGATTATGCAATAACGGGAGAAAAAAAATTACGTAAGAAGTTCATTCAATATGCTTTATATAGGAAGAGAAACAGTATAATATCAAAGAACCAACTATACTAAAATTCTCTCTTGTCAACGTTGGTAGCTCCTAGGTATACTTACGATATGGTATTTTGCTTAAATGTGTATTCTGAGTGCTAGTGCTGAGAGCTACCTGTGCCTATGAATTTAAAGAACTGCATTGGATAGAAAAATATTTTTTGAGATAGCATCACATTGTTCTTACCTAACCTACCTTGGGTTAAAAAAGGAATTATAAAGTCATGGTAATGGTATAACTTAAACAACTTGGTTTTAGATTTCCATTTCTAAATAACCCGTGGGCTGTGGTTATAATGCTTCATATAAGATCATTAATTCTTATATTATTTTGAATAAACGTAACTACATTAATGTAACATAACCGTGTATCTAATAACTATTATAATATTCTGTTTATAATGCCTGAAAATAACACCGAAATGCTCACATATAAAGTATTGTAAACAATAGAACACATATACAATACTATTAATTACATTATGTTATGATAAGTGAAAAGCCAAACGATACTATTAACGTTGCGTGACCGACACACGGGCGACCTTGGCCCAATATGCGCGGGCGCAGTGCAGCAATGTCGCTGACGTGCAAAGTGCACGCGGAAAACATTCTATTTAGGTTCAATGTTGCATTATGACTTTCAGATTTGATAAGCTGTAACGGTTTTATTAAATACGCGCATTGACCTCAAAAATTTAATACGTTTTGGCACATATTTCAGCCGATCCTAATGGTGGAAGCGTGAAGCTTATCAACAACTCTCCAACCTATCTCTGCACATATGAACATGTGAAAGGTTAGGTATTTTTTATCTTGTACCTTAATCATCCAAGTATGTTTTTAGCTGCTTTTTAATGTAAAGGTGTGGATGACGTCGTAGATTAAGCATCAAACCCCCTAATAAGTGACTATGCACAAGCCGCAAGATTCTTGGAATAAAGAATAGTTAACTAACCCCTGCTATTCTTTTCCACCTATACACAGGCTACCCGCCCTGACTACACTCAGGTGGAACCTGTTTTAAAATCGTATGTGTTTCATCGCATTAATGTTTTGGACTTTAAGTTCGCCAAATTTTATTCAAATTTCTTTCGTAGTTTTCCCACGGCTTGGCACTTTGGCAGAATCCGATAAAAAGATAACAGAACTTTTACGAATTAATTTTAAAAGTTACTTAATTTAAAATTTCTAGAGATGCATCCCATTATTAAGAAACGTTATCCCTTTTATAATTCAACCTTTGTTTATACAAGCGCAGCGCACCTCCCTTAAAATATAATGTTTGCAGTGAATTTCACGATATTTTACAGTGAATCTCCAATTCTTCGCGTAATCTAATGCCTTTAAAACATTGTATACACACGAGTTTAGTTTCAGTCTTGACGTATATTACCGGAGTAATTTTGTTGGCATGCTATCGGCGAAATTTCAAATATCCGATTATAGAAACCACTATGACATGCACGTTGAGAACATTATGAGGATGATCGATGCCACGTTTATAATTTGCATATAAATCGAATGAAATTTATCCGCTTTCATGTTGAACACGCGAAAAGGTATCTTTGTGGCGGAAATCAGAGGTTTTTTTGTATTGTGACTACACTTTTAATATTAATTGGGTTAATTGGGTTGGTGGGTGGAAATTGCGAAATATGGGGTTCTTCACAAATAATAGTAAGACCATAGAGACATACAGTAATAGTAATAGTATACAGTAGAGAACTAAAAGAATCTATGATTATGATTACGAGCTGTGCTTCGCGGTTTCACTCGTTTTGTATTGCTCCGTTTCTATTGGTTGAAGCGTGATAATATAGTCTCGCCTTCCAACGTACCTATATCACATACAAATATTTTATCAATTCGAATAATTAGTTCCTGGGATAAGAGCGTTCAACCAAATAATCTCTCAATTTTTTGTTATAAAAGAACATTGTGTATTGATTATTGTATTTTTTCTTTCTACTTATCATTGCATAAGTTCACTATCTCTTCTGAGATGCAAAAATAGTAAATACAGTACCCCAAGAATTAAAAATCACGTACCTATAATACCTATTAATTTTAACAAATTATTAATTAACTAGCGACCCGCCCCGGCTTCGCACGGGTGCAATGGCGGCCGGCCGGTACCGCCGCAAACGCTACGTCCCGCAATTTTTAAATCTGTAATATCTTCGAAAATATTCACTTTAATCATACGGTGTAAAGGGCCATATAGATCTATATTAAATGAACAATGTATTCAAGGTATTTAATTCGTTAAGGATTAATGCTGTATTGGTTAAAATCGCTTCGAAAATTAACCATTATTTGTCGTAAAAAGTAAATGACAAAAAAAAGTTATTGTGGGTTATCCATAAGAGATAGACATATACCATCGCGGACTTTTCTGTAGACCTTTTCAATGTGTACAATACTTAGTACATTATTTTGATAAAACTCGTAGGGTTCAGCCTGCGTTTGCAATGTAAGCGGAAAAAATGTAATTATTTACGACATCACATTAGAAACCTCAAAAATAACAGTACTTCTCCACTATTTAATGGATGTTATTATACATATAAACCTTCCTCTTGAATCACTCTATCTATTAAAAAAAACCGCATCAAAATCCGTTGCGTAGTTTCAAAGATTTAAGCGTACAAAGGGACATAGGGACATAGGGACAGAGAAAGCGACTTTGTTTTATACTATGTAGTGATTATGGGGCGTTCCACTTCATCAGGGGGTGAGTTTTAAATAATAGATATATAATTTTGTTGTACCACGTGCGAAGCCGGGGTGGACCGATAGTTATTTATATTTGTGGAATTTTCATAATAGGTAACTACCTAAATTAAATTTATAATTTTTTTTTCTTATGCATATCTGTATTTACAGGCAGTAGGTATTTTGTTTTAATAAAAATCAGCGTGTATCTTGTATATTTTGATGATATCAAACGTTTTATTGATATTTAAATATCAAGAAAGATACGATCTACAATTTTTATTTTGCTGCGTAGGTACCTACTGCGTAGGCGAAAAAGAAATAGAAAACGATAGATGTTCAGCTTATGTCACAGAAATAAAAACCATTAAATTTGAAAAATTTGGGACACTAGACGCGTAATGCCGTAAATTAAATCGACCTCAAACTTTCGCTACAAATTGTTGAGAATCCCGTGACGTCATCGTCGCGTGGACACTGTCGATGGGGTTATTGACATGTCAAACTATTTCCGTAGTGCCAAAATAAAAGCGCGCGAATTACCAGTAGGCATCTGCCATCTCTATTGCGCTGCATTACGACTTACGATTGCGAATGGATTACGCAGAATTATTATCATCACCACGTTCGTATGTGATAATCAGGTGTAAACAATAAATTGTAACGTCGACTTGCGGCCTGGGACGGTCTCGTGTTTCATTTTGAGCAAAGGAACGTCTAAAATTACCCCGCACGCACACGTTTATAGAAACCAATCCGTACACACTCACACAGTGGCAACACCTATATCTATTATCAAAACATCCAACGTCTCTGGTTACAGCGATCCGAGCGCGCTTCAAATATCGCGTTACACACTTTAATGGCTGGAAAAGGCCTCGAAAACGTTATATTACACGCATTTTATTGTATATTGCAAAATGTAATTAATATGGTAATTTAATACAGAATAATTTATTCCAAACTCCAAGGGAAGTGAATTCAAAAATCTCCCGCAAAGAGCGACAGAACTGAGTGTGAGTATCATATTTAAAAATACGACACGTATCCTATTACTCAGATAAAACAGGCGGATTGCCAGTGCTACGTAACCCTGATTCTACCGGAAATAGATTTAAATATAAATCTTTCGTAATAATAATTTTTAAAAATTTAAATAACAAATATGAAAATACCTTAATTTCCTCTTCATTTTCTTTTTTCACTGGAGCTCCGGGTGGAGAACTAGAATTGGGTCCTGGTTTGTCCATTATTTAAACACACGTAATAATATATCAACACGAAAAGTTTATTCATTAAAAAGTTCTTTCTCCAACTTATGTTAAACGCGTCCGTAAACACGGGGACGCGATCACCCTACGCGACTACCGCACGCAGAGATCGTACCGCGACTGTAGTCTGTATAGTACATAATGCCATTCGTTTTGAGGGCGTGAAGCTTCCAAGTTCGAACGCGTCTGATGAATGGGCGGAGCTTTGCATAAAGCTTTTGGGCGTCAAGCATTGTGTAATTATGATAGTATTGAAAAATTGTCCTGGAACATGTTATTATGCTGATAAAATATCTCATAAATAATGGGGAGTAATAATTAACTTAATAAAACACAATCTAAAATTCATTTGAACGGTGCTTTTAAGTTTTAAGCGTAGACAATGCATTTTCTAATAGGTAGGTATGTAGTGGCTAAATTTTTGTTTTGTAAAACAAATACAGTTTCAAATTTACTTCACTAGTAGGTACCTACCTATAATCCACAAAGTGTAGGTACCTACCTACCTACATTATATTTATACTTAAATAGTATCAATTTGAATATCCATCCGTTAACAAGCTTTTTTAGTTCATTACTATCAACTATCAAGCTTATTTTCCGTGAGCTACTTACTTATTTTCTTAATTTCTTTAGACAGAACGTCCAACTTTTCCCCTTTCAAAAATTCTTGCTTGTGGACGCGAATAAGCTGGAGTACAATTATTGGTATGTCAACTTGACAATTTCCAGAAATTAATTAGGTGCTAATTGTGTCTATAATGGTACCATATTATGAGAACCCGACTATGTTTCGTAGAAGTTATCTGCAATTCGGGAGATTGAGTGGTATTATTTTCCTCACCTTTTCAGTCCTTTGTTTTAATCCAGTTGAAAACCTTTCTTTTTTTTCCTTTCGGCAAATAAAACTTTATATATTCCTTTTGTGTTAATCGCCATGTATTGATGGAGGGTGGAAAGTAAAAATGTAGCAGATCCAGGTAAATAGGAAATATATTACCTATCCTATTACATTTTTCAGCTAATTAATATTGATGCTCTTAATTTTATAATAAAAAACTTTACTTTAGGGTCAATTATAAGGTAGGTATCTAAAAATTTTCAGAATAATATTCCATTCAGTGCATTTAAAATATCTATTGCTTTTATCCCTATAGGTAGGTACTTAGGTACTCCGCGTACCGCGAAATACTACAACACACAGACGAAGAGTTTCAATTTAAAAATTTGTTTATAAGTAGATATTGAAATAGGATTCTAAATTTTTTTTAATAAATTATTGAATTTTAAATATCAAAGTGATGTGTTTCAAAAGTGAGCTCAATCGATCGATTTATTAATAGAAATTACCTACATAGGTACTTGTTGCACGTAAATCTAGAAACGGGATAACTTCCCGTTTTTAAACTCTAGTCTAAGTCTAAGACTAAGTCTCCCCATGACCACGCTCGCTGCAAAGTGTGCGAAACGTCGGGATACTAATAATTTATGGTAATGAGTAAATCGCGTTTAAAATCCGTTAAAATCTTTGATTTCTAAATGTGCGTAATTCGCGTAAAATCTAACACTAGAAAATAGTAAAACAGTGTTATACAAAATATCATTAGACATGCACATTCATTCTTATTGTTTTTCGGTTAAAGTTTATTCGGCTCCAAATCGTAGATGTAATAATATCCTCCATGTATTCGTTTCCAGTCGAAACACAAGTAGGTATTTAATTAATACGTCTATATTGAGGTAGGCCGTAGGTACATAATTCTAATTCGATTTAATATTTCATCTTATGCAAGTACCTAATAGCAGAATACGTTATAATTACGTAGTATAAAGCAAAATCGCTTCTCGCGTCTGTCTGTACCTATGCTTAGATCTTTAAACTAGGTAATAGATTTTGATGAGTTTTTTTCTTGTTTTTTTAATGTTCAGAAAAGCATTTGTCAAAGTTATCGGGTCGACAACGTTCACACAACGTTAATGAACAGATAACCACCGTCAAAAGTATTCAGAAACTGGGCATAAGTCGGTTAACCGTTGCATAGAGCTAGAGATTCAGGTGAAATTCAGAGATATAAATTCCTTTTTACGGTAGTTTATGGGGTTTTGTTACCCACGTAAATGAAAGTGGTAGATTGTGTTAATCCTTTAATATACGTCGGGGTCACCACTGTGGAGGAAGGAAGGTGGAATTCCTCCATCGAAAAGGGAGGATCCTCGACCAGTCTACTCGACTGGCCGGCCGTGAAGGCCCCAATGGATGATGTCGGAAAGTTGTATATATAGCTCTGTAGCGAAAACATTTCGCTTGTGCGATTCAGAGCGAGGTGTCGCTACAAGTTGAAATTGCGTCCGATAAACGCAACAGCTCTCCCTCTACGGCAACAGCAAACGCGAAATCTGTGAGTTCTCTATTGACATTTGAGAGGTCTTTCTAATGAGTGACAGTGACACTTGACAGTCGAAAGAATAACAATAAATATTTGAAAATATCAAAATCCAAAGTTATGATTGGTTATGATTAGTGTATCGAAGTTAATATTATATTGTTAAATCGATAGAAATTATGTTCTTTCTTAACTTATGTTAAATGTATTATTATTTTACATTAAAAATGGCTTCAAAGTTGCCCAAAAATGCGATGGGTTTAAAACAGGTATTAATAGTAAAATGTAATCATATTATTTTGGAAATGTTTTTATTTCGTAACTACATACATGTTTATTTATTAAATTTTGTTGCAGTTTCTTCTTCGGCAAGAGGTTCTTAAGCTATATAGAGATATATTTCGTACATTAAGAAAAGTGCCTGATAAAAGTACTCGAGACGAATTAAGAGATTGGGCAAAAACAGATTTTAAAAATAATAAACATCACACTGATGAAACTGTTATCAAATCGATGTTACACTATGGAAGAAAGTCATTAAAGGATCTTCAGAGATCTCTTGCTCTTAGTGAAAGTTAATATGGGAGTGTATAGTCATTTTTATTCAATAATATTTTAGATTGTGAATAAATTAGTTTGATAAATAATATAACTTATTACAAAATCGTATTTAATTTTATTGCCTTTACACAGTAGCCTTATTCAAGTTTTGCAAAAGAACATTAATTAATAGTCAATGCAACTAAGTTGAATGTTAACTTGTCTATAATAAATAAATAAACACCTATAAAATACAGCCAATAAGCTGGGGATAAATCTATACTAATATTGTAAAGCTGAAGAGTTAGTTTGTTTGAACGCGCTAATCTCGGGAACTACTGGACCGATTTGAAAAATTCTTTCGGTGTTAGATAGCTCATTTATCGAGGAATGCTATAGGGTATATATCATCACGCTACGACCAACAGGAGTGGAGCCACGGGGATGAAACCGCGCGGAGCAGCTAGTTATGAATAAACATGTTATTATAAATGTGATTGTTTTATATTTCTGGCCAATAGCACGTCTAATTTATAATACATTTGTACACAGAAATTACATAAATATTCAATATAATCTATTCTAGGCTAACTATTTACAAAAATCAAATGCAGCTTATGTCTATCTTACCTATAATTATCACCCACACTATGTCATTCAATGTGCAATTATGTGTAGATTTCTACAAGTATAAAAATGTATTTCTACTACTAATTAAATATCAATGTGATCTAGAAATATAGCTTTATAGAATAAATAAACTAGTATTGGCACAGTTATACACGTGCCAACAAAAACAGTAAATATTGTGAAGAATGTAACAAAATCACCATTTTTGTTTAATGTTTTAGCCAACATCTGAATCAGATTTCTTGCAATATGATGACCATCAGTGGCATAGCATGGCACAATATTTACAAATCCAATACCCATAGTAAATATAAATATATACCTAAGTAATTTTTCAAATTCAGTTGGTGAGAAAAATGAAAATATCCACAATCTAGGGAAATATTGGTCTACAAACACAGTGTTGTAGACATCATATGGTAATCCTAAGAACAATACAGCATTGTTATCCTGCCTTTCTATGATAATTAAGTATGTATGGTTATTTAATGATGGTTTTAAGCAGTGCATATTCCTGGGACAAGAATATCCCCCAATTTCTGTACATTTAATTAGTTTTTCCTTTATCATATCCCTTGGTTTTAAGCATGAGTACTGTCCAGGTAAAACGGAATCTACAACCAATTTAGGTTCCATGTATTCAAAGCAGAAGCTGTATAGATCATCCTTCCGACAACATTCAACAACTCCATTCTCTTTCACTGTTTCCATCATTATTTCATCATTCTGTGCAATGAATTCAGCACTGGTACACACTCCAAATCTGTCATGGGCTACATGCAAGCAATATGACCAGTCATATGAGTCTTTAATGTTGCAGGCATTAATAGCTTTTATTACATCATCCCTATCAAGTCCTCTGGCATCTTTTAAGGGGGAGTCAGATGTGAAATCAGT
>CAJQZM010038576.1:0-11983 GCA_907164665.1 Colias nastes
CTGTAATGTACTGCTTTTTTGGTAAATAAAGATTTTTATTTTTATTTTTTTTATTATTATTATTTATCTGGTTTGTTCAATATAAAGATTTTATTGTTGTGAGCCACTTATCCCCAAGGAAGTATGTTCTGTCAACGTCAGGGGCTTAGCAGGAAATAACGAAAATAGATCTTGTCCGAGAGCGTTTTTAAATAAAATGCGGACATGATCCGCCGTCACGGTCGTGTATAATGTTGTTGATAATATTCATTTATCCTTCTTAATGAAATTGGCTTAACTAGTGATAGAAACGGAGGCTAATCTATTACATCATATTATGTAGAAATAATGAATATAAATTTACTTTTTTATAAAGAGTGATCGTCTAATTAGGTTTTGTTATTAACAATGATGAATATTTGGCGTAATAAGAAGTTATTTGTTAAAATACTGGTAGAAATAGATATATAGTCTCTGTATATTAAGACAAACTGTTAACCTACTTTCATTATGGAAAAAATAATTAAAATGACGTGGAACGCATTCAACTTTTGGTACCGACTCTACACCACAATATACATATTATATAGTTATACTTAAAAAATAAAAATATGCAAATTTAAAAATGTTTCTTATATTATAGCAATACATATTGAAATCGAAAATGTTTTTCTTTTCTAATATTTGGAATACAAAACTAATATTTGGAAATACGTTTTGCCGACGTTACCTATGTTTTATAGCATTTAAATCAATATAATATATTAGGTACCATACTTTTTGCGTAGTGCCTACCTACTAGCAACCTCGTACAAGACACCCACTATCTCTACTACATTATTTAAAATAAATGAATATATAATCTACCCGCAAATATACAAAAAAACTAGTCGACACATCGCTGAATTTAATTACATACAGGGTTACCGGGAAAGTCGTACAGAATATTGAAGGACGTTATTATTCAGGTCATTTCTGATCGAATTGGTCCCATAATATGGTATCCGAAACTTAACCGTTATGGAGATATTGAACTTTAAAGATATTTAAT
This sequence comes from Colias nastes, assembly GCA_907164665.1. NCBI lineage: Eukaryota > Metazoa > Arthropoda > Insecta > Lepidoptera > Pieridae > Colias > Colias nastes. Next base: position 1,031 of record CAJQZM010038576.1, read on the forward strand.
AAAAATATTTTTTCTTTTGGCTTTTCTATCGTTTTTTTTCGATTGGAGCTACTAGGGCTCGGTTTTTTTATGTTTCCAATTAGAAGACGTGTCAATTAATAAAAATGATCAATAAAAACTGAACCTATTACTAACAGCTTCATAAAACTGCTCGACAACGGTTGAAATTAAAGGATTTCCACTAATTGTTTTTAACTTTGAAGTCCTTTCATAAAAAAAAAATACGACTTTCCCGGTAACCCTGTATACATTCATCGTCGGTTAAATCTAAGTATTGTGTTAAAGAAACACATGTTAAAAAAATATTTCTAAGGTAAAATGAAAAAGCTGCCATTTTTTGTACGGCAAGCTTTTTTTACATGACTTATATTCATAAGAGATATTTCTTCCATTTCATTTTAATGCCAATCAATTATTTTCTTCTATGATTTTATTAAATGCTCTTGAAAATATCGAATCAATGACAGAACACAGCTATAGAGACCTAGAAAACGCTATGCGTGTTTCTTTACAATGAACAAAAAATCTACAGGCGATCTAGCATCAAGTGTTCATTGAATACACGTATTATTAGCGACTTATCTCAGTGTAGAAAACTAAAACATCCCGAGTACGCTATAGCATGTTCACCGTCTTGACGCACCTATTTATAAGTTCCAGAGATTATCGAAACACGAAATTCCGCTAGTAGCGAAGCGCGCGCGCCAGACGCCGCGTCTTTTTCATCTTTTCAATCCTCCATTTTATCGTATATTTTGATAGGATTATCATAATTTAAATTATGACTAGTTGTCACATTGGTGTATTGTGCGGTGAATTATAAGTGTGTATATTTGTGATTTACATTATCATACAAACCACACGAAAACAGAGTAAGACAACCTTTCAGGCGTTTCCATATATTTTCGATTCACACACTTTTTATGCAAGTAATCGAACACTAACTTGTTTCTTATAACCTTCTAAATTAAACCATATACCTAATGGAGAGCTTTTTTAAAAGCTTTTCTAATAGATACCTACTATTGCAGCGGAAACTGATGGTATCTGTTATGAATTATGAGAAAAAAAGATAAACATCCACGTAATAACGACTTTGATAATGACTTTCAGTTTCGCCTGGATTTTTATTAATAGTCAAAAGGTTAGGATTAGATCTGTTTGAATAAATATTTTAACGGTAATTTTCCTTTTGCGATAATTCACACGTCTAATTCATATATCTTAAAAGCTGTAATCAGTTCAACAATAAATGAGCAAATAGTTTAACTAATTAACTTAAACGGTATAAAAACTAATCGAATATAGGATTATTCAAAATTTTCATGAATAAGCAAAAGTAGAGCTCCTTTTTTATTTATTTCCATAAAATCATGCAATCTTAGTCAACGAAATATAACTCATAGATACAATTTTAAATACCTACCCTTTAAAAATTTAAATCATAAATGAAGTCGGTTAACAATCTTTCCATGTCTGAAAAATTTGCAGTAGGTATTTTTGTCTTCGATGTAAAGTTTTCAATGTCTTCGGTCTTTCATTACAAAGCGGAGATAAATATATCTGAACAGCTTTTCCCAGACAATTTTATTGAATGAAGTCGTTTGGAAAGATTCAATGGTCTTAGCTATTTTTCTTGTTCATAATATTATGCGATATATTTTTTTTATTATAAAACGCGAAAATAATAAAATAAGAAACGCATACATTAATTACACATGTAATTAAATTCTGGTCAATAGAATTCTGATTCCAATATAAAAATATTCTTTCCCATGTGCTCTGGCACATGGGCAAGAATATTTAATATTTACCAACAACTTATATAATGCAACCTATACTACCTACACTAAAAAGAGATTACTGGACATCGATTTGTTATCACTACTTACAACTACCAAATGTTCATAAAATTTAATGACACAGTTATCCTGGATAACAAAGTCAAAACAATGAAAACACTAACACTTACTTGCACATAAAAATGTCAATCAAACTTGAAATACACATAGTTAGGTATTAAATGTTTACAATTATAAACACACCACACACACACCACTTTATCCACAGTAACACAATGCCAATCGGCAACGTTAGTAAGGACTCAGGTCCAAAGCGGGAAAGCTTTAGACCACCGTGGGTCAAAGATAAGGACTCAGAAGCACCTCCACCATGGCTTCAGAATAAATTAAAGCCAGTAGATAGCCCGAAGCCTGCTTTGCCCGCCCAGGAAGAATTTACTATAAAACCAATCAAACGTAAGTATGTGTGTTGTTTTAAGAATTTAGTTTTGTTAAATCAATTACGTCACAAAAATTAAGAAGACGTGGTAGGGCGGGCGGCGTTGTATCGGCCGCCCTTGTAGATTAATAATGTTACTTATCGTACGATGATAGATGTACTTTGAGAAATTATACATTTTTGTTTTAAAATATTATACTGTGCACTGATTATAAGCTCTAGCAGTAGATCTGTTTATAATTTTAGGAAAGAATGAAGATTGTCGAGGCAGAAATGTATTTTTTTAAATATTCGATGAAATTCTTCTGAGACATAAACGAGATATTTTATTTTAAATATTTATTAACTTATTTAAAAATCATTGTTAGTTTATCACTCAGAAATAACAAGACGGTAAATTGCGTCTAGCGATCCACAACAATAGTCAAAATGCTACGTGAATATTAGTGGATGGTTTTATGAATCAATCACAATATAATAAAAAAGCTGAACTATAAATAACGATACACTATTGTAATATATAGGCTTACTAGCAATAATTAACGTAAAACATAGTTATATATTAAATATAATAATAATAATGAGTGTAATATAGCATGTGACGATGTTCTCCCACATGTATGAAGCAACATCCAAACTTATCTTTTTGTTATTGGTTGAGCAGCTGTTTTAAATCATTTCCTATTCATGTTTCACATAAATAGTATGTGTTTTTGAACAAATAAACGATTCTGGAAGTTTTGGATAAGGTATGTAGAAATAGGTACTTTATATTTCATTCAAATATATGGTAGTTACAAGTTAAATATCTTTCGAATTTTTATATATAGATAAACCCCTTGTTTTTATATTAATATAGCTTACATCAATCAATCAATTAATAATAATTAATTGATGAATTCTCGTTTTTCTTTTAACTTCTTAGTTACCACGCGCGTCTGAAAAATATCGCATGCACTATATTCAGTAATGCTACGTACTAGGTGTTACGTACTAACAAGTTTATAACCAAAAGTGCATGTAATGTGTCGGTACCTATATACTCACCTACATAATGACGTCAACACGTAGCCAAAAGTTTGGCATGGACACCACTTCTCAATACTTTACTCGTTCCCAAGTTCGTTAGTCTGGAGTTGGAAGTGTGACGTGGTGTGTGTTCATTACAAGAGAACTGTTACGAAATTATACAGTGGTTATGTGCTAAGGTATAGCAATAATTTTAAGTGAAAATGTGTTGAAAACTGCACAGCGTTGCACTGCAATTCGTTTGTATACTCAGTTTTTATCCATAAATTAGCAAGTCATATTATAGGGTCCATACAAACTCGATTGACGTAACGATTATACCTTTTTATTATTTTACATAATATACGTCCAAGAATTAATAAGAGCATGTGAGACGGATTCTGCCCTGGTACAATAATTCAGAAATATACGTTGTACTTGTAATTATTTTTTGCAAAATTAACAATTTAAGGGATTCATATAGTGTTGGTAAAATATTAACAAAAATTCGTTTCTTAAGGTCATTATGCGGCTTTTGTTCATGTAATTAATTTTAATATTTCAAAATTTCACGCTTTTTACTTTCAATTTTATTTTGTGACTCTGTTTAATAAAATGCACTCCTTATAACGGTAACTGTTAAAAGCCAAATTGTTTACAATACTTGGGTATAATTATCGCGGACAATCAGAAAATCTTAAAACAGTATCATGAATCGTTACAATTAACGTTTCGGTGAGATATTCCAAGCCAGTCGACGCCAACGAATCGCGATATTTTTAGAGACGACACGCATTTTACAAAATAAACGTAGATGTTGGAGTTACACTATGATTTATAAGAACGATTTGAGAAGAGAGTAGTTATTTTAGTTTTATGTTGCGTATGTGTCGAATTTAGAAGCAAATTTAAATGTTTAAGCCCTCAAATTTTAAAAATATTGAGCGAATGTTTAAAAAGTTAAAACTGAAAACAAACCATTCGATTACACTAATAAATAGCATATAAATGTACCAAGGTGAAATATTCTCTCAAGATCGAACATTAATTTTGATTATAGTGTAGGTAATCAGTTATAATAAAACATTTCACAAATTAGCCCTTATAGTTTTGACAAGTAATCGCACTAAAATAGCGAAGGTCGGCCATCTTGGCAGCGGCCATGTTTATTTACGTCCGTGAATGCTATCGAATGCACACAGAACGAAGCGAAAACACGTGTTGCAATTCGTTTACCTAATCTACGACCAAAATTCTCATTGCAAAAGTAAAAGTGCTGAGACTGTTATAAGCACCAGCAATCAATAGATTATGTGGCTGTAAAATATAAGTTCATATAAACTGTATACATATTTAAAATCTACTCATATAAAAACAGCATATGTTTGTTAAAAATTGTAGTGTATTAGATATTGAAAAATAACGAGACCGAACCGTCAGCAATATTCCGTTCCCTTTTAATATTTAACGACTTATTTCCACAGCTCTATTAAAGAAACAAGCCACGATTAGAGCAGAACCTACTAACGGTTCATCTGAAACATTAGAGGAGAATCTAGTCAAGCCTTCCGCAGCGAAACAAGCTGATAAAGCGTCCAGACCGGTAGGCGAAAAACCTCGATTCACAAAATCTTCTTTAAAATCAACTGAAAAGTCAACTGATGATAAACCTTCGCCGAGTAAGGTTGTGCAAAAAGTAAGCATCGTTGACAAGGTGAAACCAGATGATAAACCCGTAGCCAAAGTATCTAAACCCGAAGATAAAACAACAACAGCAAAGGTTCCTGAAAAACCAATTCTAAAGAGTGTTAAAACCATAGATGATAAAGCGAAAGAAAAATCCGTTAGTATTGTTGATAGAAAATCTGATAAGAATGAAACATCAAAGCAAAATACAGCAAATGATGTCACTTTAAATGGTAAAGCAATTCCAAATTCGCTTATTAAAGAAAATAAACTAAACGAAAAACCAACTGAAAAGGTGAAAAAAGAAGACAAATCAAACATGGCGACTAAACCACCAACTCCTATTGAAAAATCTCCTTCAAAGGTAATTTAATAAATTAAAAGTGATTGTATACTTAGAAATACATATTTATTTAAATAAATATTTAAAATTTCAGCTCCCACCACGTAAACCCTTACAAAAAGCGCCATCAAAAGACGATGTGATGCTGAAAAAATGGAGGGATCCTCTACATGAACGTGTCAAGGAGAACATCGATAAGACTCTAGCCAATGAAATTCCCAAAGGACATACACTTACCAAGAATGAAAGCTTAAGAAGTAAGTAGCAATATGTTATGTGTACATTTTGATATTTTTCATAAGGCACGCTGAGTTAGGTACGAAATCTTTTGAGTACTAAGTTAACAGTTCCGTATAGTTAGAAGTAACTATAAATACGATGTTCTATTTGTTGCGCTTAGCTTTTAATTGAAACATTGAATTATACGAGAAATACGTTTAAAATATTTAAAAAATATACAATTTTAACAACAACAAAAATGGTGAACAAAAATTGTAATACATGATGCGAATACAACATTCGCAGTACCATAATATGTTCAAACCAAAAAAAAATATGTCTGAGCCTATATAAGCTACTTGAATTTATTTAAAACTGATGTTTTAAATTCGTTGTAATCATTTTACTTTGATAATTACTATTGTTAAACTTCATTATAAAGCTTGTTTTCAATATGCGTATGTAAATATCATTCCGCCAAATCACGATCGAATTATCTCGATGCGTATCAATCAAATAACAATCTAATTGTGTCCTATGCACATACAAGTAGCTATTTGGCAGTTATCACAACGACGACGGGCAGGAGGAAGATAAAAATATAATGACGGGTTACTCCATCCTAAATTCCTTTCCCACTATTCATTGTATTGTCTTCAATATGGTTATGAATCTAATACAAGCAACGTTTTTTTTGGAATACCTATTCAGAACGTCCTTATTATGAAAATCTAATTAACTTTTTGTACTGAGATACCAATAATGTATAAACAAAGGTAGACACTCGACATATATCCATTAAAATTCTATCCAAGCTATTCCTTTTGATGTCTTCTGTAATATACAGTTTGTGGTCTAAATGTGATCCAGAATAGTCTCAGTTAGTTCCGTGTGCGACGCGGGCACAGATCAGGTGCAAATACTAACGATCTCTATTATGCTGTACAAAAACATTTCAAAAGTGAATAAACACAATATAAGTAGCGATTAATTATTATTGATAAAATTCACTTACGGAGGCACTATAAAATGACGGAAGTTAGTGATAATTGGATTTCCAACATTGCAGGTATAAATAAATATGCAAGTCTTATAGTATCCCTTAATTGAATTAGTCTCCAATACTTTGATAGGCCGTGTTGTGTTTCAGGTGTTTTATTTATTAGTCTTTTATACTCGCCGTTATCATTTCGTATCACTGTTTGTTCAGACATTTATTTTATGGTTTAAGTGAATTGGTATTTATGTTATTAATAATATTTTAGGCTTACTGAAGCCTACGCCTCCACCACCGCCGCCACCCGCACCACCAAAATTGCCACCTCCACCGGACTTCAAAAAGCCACAAATTGATCCAAACAAGCTTAAAAAGATAGAACAACTCCGTAGTAGACCTAGGAGACGTCCTGATTGGAGTGACATGATGAAAGAGGTTGAGCAAGGAAGGAAATTAAAACACGTTGTTTGCAATGATCGGTAAATATTTAAATCTTGTTCTTTCATATTATTATAATATGCATAGTTTATTTTTTTTATATACAATAAAATGTGTAAACAATGTTTTCATAAAATTTCAGTTCGAGCCCCATAATAACAACATCTGTCGTTGTGAAGAACAAAGGGCAGTTTATTTTCGAGTCCGAGCAACCAAACTCACACAATGAATTACTGAAAGAGATTTCTAAAGGTGTAAGATTAAAGAAAGTTAAATGTAATGATAGAAGTAAGCCAAATTTAGAAGGATTGAGAAAGTTCCGAAGACAGATGACGATAGAAGAACAAGTCCAAAAGTCTATGTCTCAGGCCAATTTGGCAGCACCAGGCGCTGCAGTTGCCGAGGTAATACATACATATTTAATTTATTTCTTCCAATGAATCGTATAAAGGGATTCTTTCACTTAGGATATTTTTTTATTTGAAGGTGCAAGCTGCTGAAGAAGAAGAAATTGATGAAATGGATGACATTGATAGAGTGAGGGATGATCTTCAATCAACTAAACAGCTTTTAGCGATAGAATTAAGGTAAAAATCGTTTTACATCAACTGAATTTTCATTTTGTGCATTGTTATAAATCATAATATAAATATGATTGAAAAACTGATTTCAGAAATAAGGAAGCGCAAGAAAGGGAAAATAAGCGACTTTTAACAAGGATACAAAATTTGGAAGCCGAATTAGCGCGTGAAAGAGCATTTATTAAACAAGAACAACACAAAACAGTTATATCGGTCACAGATGCCTACGATGAAAGATTAGTGAATAGTTTAAAATTAGAAGTAGAAAAGGCTAAGGAAACAGCTGACAGTTTGCAGAAACAGTATTTACAGGCAGCTGAAGATCGCGATGATGCGCTAACTGAACTAGAGGAAGTTAAAAGGAAAAATTCTGAATTAGAAAGGAAATTAGAGCAGGCCCTATCGGTATGTTTTGTTCTTATTAAAATATTCACTAACTCTTTATCAAGTGTACTTAAATTTTGCTTTCAATAACTAATTCGCAGAATTTTGAGGAATTCGCTAAATCAGGGGACTCACTGTCAGTCAATCAAAAGAACTGGTTAGATTTTATTAAGCAATGCAAGTCGTCAAATATAGACATAACTTCCCCAGAAGCAGAAGAACCCAAAAAAATGATAATAGCTAACAATAACGCTTCCGCTTATACTAACAATTGCCAAGAAGATGAGGTAAAAACGCTATATTGTCTTGTCTTCTCTAGATTATCATTCGACAAATCATATTTATTGTATACATCACAGATTACTAAATAGTTACTAGTATAATATATAATATTTATGAACCATAGTAGAATCCTCGAAGAGCTTAAATTACCATAACCTAGATATTTGTATTTTCATTATTAGTATTATTTTACACAATATAAAAAATCTTCGTCATCATGCAACTATTCACACATAGTTATCAGTTACGATGTAGATTTAATATTGTGGCGTAGTAAAAGGACAAAGTTTATTTTTAATCTTTGATACAAGTATTTTATTTATTTCCTGTAATTCTCAGGGTATCATGCCAACAAATGTGGGATCGAGAAGATCCAGTCACGCTATTAAACAGTTATCTGTTACCAAAGATGATAGCTTTGAAGAGGAAGAGGAATCTGATGAAGAAGAAGTGAGTTTTTTTATATGTATGGATAATATTTTTAAGCTAATTGCACGCCTCATAAGCGAAGCGTTGAGGTGGGTACTACTGTCACTTCGCGCAAAACATCTGATTTTTCAAACTTAAAATGTCTTTATGTATCATACATTGCACTTGTAAGATAATACATACACACACATATTAAGAAAAAACACTATTTTTAACATTCATGATATTTTTGACGTCATTTTTGTTATTTAAACTAGTTAAAAAACAGTTTAAAAAAGTTCTGTCTTGGACGTCCGTGTGTCTGTATGTGCGGAGGATTTTCTTGTTAACACGATAGCGACCGAAATACTTACTAATCGAGTCTTTTTTTTTCTCTTACGCTTGAGTATGCTCAGGAATAGAACCCTTTCATTTTTCAGGGTCTGATTCGATGTGGTTTAATTGTTATTAAATAAACAAAAAAAAAAATATATCGACTGTTCTCCATAATTTTAGTATATCTATATATTATATTCTTTATTTACACCATATACATAAAAAAAAATACATAAAATAATTGTGTGTAAGGGGTGAACCAAGTCAACTGTGAGATGCTTTGGATTGCGAGCATTGGCACATGAGAACAAGTGTATCTACATACTTATATTATATACACCTTTATAAATAATCAATTTTATTGTAAAGGATGAGATTATGAGGCGTGCACTTTTGGATTTTCCAAATTTTTTTTTAATATTAAATGAGTATTCATGTAGCTGCCATTTTAATACGGTGTGTTAATTACAAAAAAAATATGTGCTATTTTTTAATAAGTCCTTGAGCCATTTTGTTGTATTTTTAATTAAATTATTGTTTACATGAATATTTTTGCAACACATTACAGGAAGAATCAGAGGAAAAGAAACAAAAGCGATTGGAGAAAGAAGTCCGTAACATGCGTAACAAGATTAGGCATTTGAAAGAAAAACAAGATAATATGAAAAGAGAACGAATGGCCTACAAGATGTCGCTAAAGAACACGCAAGCAGCTTTGAAGTAAGTAATAAAAACATTACTTTTTAGCAAAATATTAAGGTCATATATATAATGTAAAGTTTTACTCTTTTTATAAAATAAAATTCAAAGATAGTAGGTATCTTAAAGCTAGAGCTAAAGTTATAATTACGCATAACATATTTTATCACTAATTGCAGGAATGAGAAAAAGAAATATAAAGAGCTTAAGCGAGAGGTCGATAAAATGGCTGCTATGATGAAGGAAGTTGGGTCTGACGAAGATGAAGATGAAGAAGTTGAGGAAGAGGAATCCGAGGATGAAAAGAAGAGTGGATCTGAAGAGGAGGAAACGGAAACTGAAACGGAACAAGACACGGAAAGCGAGACCGAGAGTGAAAGTGAACCTGAGGTAGGACAACTTAATTTAGAGCATTTTAGTTAAATCATGGCTTTGCTTTTTAAATTGACCTTACAAAACTAGTAAGTACTTGTTATAACTAATTATAATGTTTTTTTTTTTCATCTGAAAGTTGAGCTATAAGCCACAGTCAAGGTCTAGGTGTATTAATCAACTTTGTAACCTTACAGGATGCACCTCTGCCAAAGAAGAAAGATAACCTAACTCAACGACTAAAAAGACACGAAACAAGGGTAAACGCGTTGAAAAAGGGCAATACGTTATTAATGGCAAATGTAGATAGACTTAAAGATGACGTTCTCAAGCAAAAAGAAATGTCCCTTACTCTTCAGAAAGAGTTGGATTCTCTAATTGACGATCTCGAGTAGACTGTACAGTTTATAAATTACCCACTTTTGTACTTTTATAAATACCAAAAATTAGATAACTATTAATTAATCCATTAATTAAACTTAATTTGTGATGTGATGCTTTTGCTTAATTTCATAAAATCTCATTTAAATCAAGTACACATTGAATTTTTATAATGTAACGTTTAAATAAGTTTTAACAGGAAATGCTTGAGTGGCTCTGTAATATTGTTAATTAAGAGTTCAATATTTATTAACCAACATTCATGTAACTTATAAATATAATGTAAACATATACCTATTATATATTATACGCATTATTATATAAGAAATGTATCTTTTATTTTCATCCACGTATAAAATTGCCAGAAGTTATCTGCATGAGTGTATTAGCTTGGCACCTGAGGGCACCCTTTTAAAAGTACGTGACCGTTCGAAATTCAGAATTATTATAATTCCTATTATCATATTTTAGTATAAAAATAACTACGTTAAAAACAACCGACTTCAAAAACGGAAAAGTAAATAATATTATTAATTACTACATATTATTATTTAGATGTGCTATTTATTAAATAGGTT
>CAJQZM010038577.1:718-16243 GCA_907164665.1 Colias nastes
GCCGACACGCTCAGGTAAATTAGAAGCTATAATTTGATACAACTCAAAAACGCATGTTGTATTTGCCTGTAATTGGATCTACATCTTGCTATGCATACTAATTATGTCACATACTCAAAATATATTATAAATATAAGATGTACATCTGTTGGCAAATCAAATAAATAAATAAATAAATAAAATGTGTGCGTGTACTAGTGTATACACGTACGAAGTGAAACTTCTTTATGACCTTATTTTTCAAAAAATAATTTACTATATGCAACTTTACAGAAATACGTCGAGTCACGCGTGGTAGGGATAAGAAAAAGATGGCGCGTAACGGAAAAATGTCACGCGTAACAAAAAAAATGTTACACTCAATTTTTTTCCAACCTCGATAAAAAAGTTTCACTTCAAAAACTACGTTCAGTTAGTAGCTGCGTGTAGCCCGGCTGCTGCGGGCCACGCGTGCTGCCGTACTCGCTGATACGCTCAGATGTAGAGCTGCGTATAGTTAGTAGCTCCTGTGCTACGGGCAGTCGAGATGCTACGCGCATTCGATATGCAAGATGCGGAGTCAGGATACGGTTTCCACGCTCATATTGGATACGCATATAGCTCCTATATCGACAGATGCGAACTCGAACGAGAAATTGATCGATCCAGCAATACGCGATTCCCGATATTTTCATTTTGAAACTGGCGCTTTCAATATATCGGTATTGACTGCAAAATGTTCATTATGCAGTCAATACCGAGGCGTGCGCGTCCAAAAACCAATTGCGTACGCGTATTGTGTACAATTATACAACTACAACAGTATAACAGTGTACGCGTAGATAAAGTATGGACGTGTAATTCCATGACATGCGTAACGAATTACACATACGCGCTGCCTAGCTGGAACTGGAGGCCCGCTCTGTGTCCCGTGCAACTGCGAATGGCCTACCATCTATACTCCTTACTATCTACCCGTTTTCCGCCTTTATCTCAAATATACCTTCATACGTTATACTTATAACCCTATAGGCCTTGTGCGAATATGGACAAGTTTTAACATAAAGTTTACTTACATGGCCCAAATAATACCTGCTTCATATCAGTTGAACCCCATAAATATTTACCGTTAATTAGATATACTCATATCTCATTTGTTACAGGGAAAGGCTGGATGTAACAGAGAAAAACGTAGCGGACGTGGTTGTGAAGAAGTTGGCTGAACTCGACGCCAGTAAGAACATGATGGAGCAGTACCGTCAGAATATTGAAGTGAGTTCTTGTAAACATTATTATTATTAATCCTTTATATTTACAATACTGAGTGTTCTTTACCTTGACCTTTCATGAACATTATTTTTGGATTTCGTTTTCTTTCCATATGTACTAAAATTGTCCCGAAATATTTATTTATTTATTTATTTATTTACTACATGTAATTACTGTCACCGTATGATTTATAAATTTTTATAATAAGTATTGTATTTGTTAAGTCCCCTATCCTTTATATACTTTATAATAACAATGAAACTTATTATGTATTCATCAAATATTTAAGAAAGCAATTTTCCCTTCTATTTTCATGATAAAAAAAAATTAAATAAAAACTGTTAGCACCGTAACGGATTTAATGTGAAACAGGTGTTTCCAACATTCAGGGCCTGCTTGGCGATCTCGACTCAAGAATAAAGATGAGAGGTCACACACGTAACGTACACACGTACACGTCACACACACGCTTATAGCATAGTATAAAGAGACAAGTAGGCCGACTCCCGACGTTTAGGAGCGTACGTACATGAACGGGGGGCGTGGCCAAGCGCGCGTTAAATACAAACGACGCGATGTACCTTTGTTCGAAGATAACTTGCTTTTCTCTTTATACTATGCTTATAGACGCACACTACGTGTATATACGTGTATGCTCTCTCGTAGTGCAATGTACTATATTTGTGTCATGTTTATATATTATAAAGTATCATACAGTAATGAAATAAGTATATTCTGATTATACATCCATAAATTATATAGATTTAATATAATCATTCTTTATTTTATTATTTTAGCCATTTTTGAAGCTTTATAGCTTATGCAAATAAAAATAACTTGTTTGCTACTTTTTGTCATCAAAAGTTATTCAAACTTATAGTTGCCTATTAAATTGGCTCGACTATAATGCTATATCTTCTTATATTTAGGTTATGAAATATGCCTTATTACTATATAATTATATTAATGCTTTGTTACCCAATTAATTTATGACACGACTATTTATCGTACCCATTTATTATTATCCGATTTTAGCAAAGACAATACAGTATCTATAATCTATGTTCATTTCAACACATTATTTTACATTTTATTATATTATATCTTATATAATATTTTAACATATTATAACTGAGAGAGCATACAAATTCACAGCTTCCAACGCGTTGACTCGCGACCTCCTCGCACCCGTGTACATAACTACTGACTGTTAATGTATTATTATCCGTTTTTAATAAATAAAAAACATCTAAAATATCACTAAAATATAATAGGAATGAGCGAGATAGCATGCAACCATTCGCCCAAGTGCGAGTGAGACGCACACGAAAATATACATGTATTGTGGGATTATAATGTAAATAATATTACGGTGTTTTAATTTAAGAAATATAATAAGGGGTTTTATCATAATCGGTTTACTTACTAAAATGTAAGTTATACGTATATGATGCGGATTTTTCCATGCATACTAAAGTTCCAAAATATAAAAAATGGTGGTCGCAACGTTAACTTCCTGTTTTGGCTTTGCACAGCTTAGCCATTTTTATTCTAGACACAATAAAATATATTTCAAACAGACAATTTAACGGTGCTGCATATCAATCGCAAAGAATTTAGTTTAATGTAGTATTATCACTTTTTATTTTTAGTTTTATAGTGCTTTTATTCAGCAGTAAAATTATTGATTATATTAAATTATAATTTCAATTCACAGACACTCAGAAATCAGCTAATCCAGCCAAGTGAGGACGATGACGTTGAATTAATTGAGCAGGTAATTATTTATTTTTTTTTTATTTATTTAATCCGTAATTATTATTAAAATTGTGGTTTAAATTGTTCGTCTCGTTAAAAAGGACCTATTTACTTAGTACTCGTTACTTAAAAAATAAAAATAAAAATAAAAAACAAAAAAAAAGAAATTTCTGACTATTTTTTTTATTTCCAATAAAAACGATAGAAATTAAATATATAAAATGATTAGATCAATCTTGAACGAACTATTAATAATATCTAGCTACCTATTATAAACAAATAAAGTAACATTTGTGTTAACAAATATTCAAATTATTCTTTGTTTAAATATAACCGCTACTATATAACAATAACCGCAAACTGAACCGAATTTCCAGGAGCTATCAACCTGCGACGAGCGCGAGCGTCGCGCCCGGTACGAAGCGGTAGAAACTGCCATATCTACACTCTCGACAATCTCAACATGGCCTCGCCTCGCACCGCTACAGCTCCGCCTCGAGCGCCTCGCCTTCGCGCTCGCCTCACCGCCACGACCACACACACACACGCATATACACATGCACACGCAGACGCACGCACACACCGCCACCTCGCCCATAACCCCACACACACATACACACAGCCATACACATACACACGCACACGCAGCAACGTCGCCGATCGCGCCGCACCCCGCGCCCGCTGCGTGTACGTGAACCATAGATAGTAGTATAGAGTATAGAATGTTTTGGAAATCGGTGAAACCATAAACTATAGAGTATAGATAGATTATACAATGTTTCGGTAAATCTGTGAAACCATAGACTGTAGATAGATTGTAAAATATTTCGATTGTGCCGCGTCTAAAAAAGGCTTTAAAATTATACTGGCGCGATAAAATGTCGTGTCGAGTCTACACGGAATATTCAAATTCTTTGGGTTAACTTTAAAATAATGAAATAAAATATTAATTATGTATTGTAGATAGTAACAAAATTATACAGTATGTATAATAAAAACTAATTGCAATGCAAACATTGTGAGAAACATACATAAAAATTAAATGTAATCCCACAAATGTTTTCGAAAATTT
This sequence comes from Colias nastes, assembly GCA_907164665.1. NCBI lineage: Eukaryota > Metazoa > Arthropoda > Insecta > Lepidoptera > Pieridae > Colias > Colias nastes. The sequence continues at coordinate 4,797 of CAJQZM010038577.1, forward strand.
ACAGGGATTGTATGAATTAAATTTCGAAATTATTATCTACAGATGGAATGATTGAGCAGTGTCATTTTATTTTCCTACAAACGCCTTACAAATTATATTATGATTAAAAAATGTCGCCAGACATTGATCTCGAATAGCATTTTAAAGTATATTTTGCCCAGTTATCGCATTTCTTTGTATTGTATTTCTCTATAATCAATAATTTATAAAGGGTATATGTTAATAACTGCTTTTTTCAAATCATATAAAGATACTGTGTATTGTACATTCTATTTTTGTTAATAATGAAATTAGTATGAAATAGCATCGCAAATAATGTCTAATTATGTACTATCTACTCATTATTCAATTGAAAAACGACAAATCGATTAACCCATATTATATAAGTTCATAATATAGATGTTATCTCCAATTAAGTACACATAGTAATATTAATAATACGTAACAAATAAATTCGCCAACATTTCTATTGAAATATACAAGAAATTACAAAATGGACTATTTTCTGTTTGTGTTATAAGAAATGTAATAATTATTAAATTACGAAAAATATCGAGCTTTTCACTGTTGTACTGTAGAAGACATTAATTAAATAATATACTTACATAAAATCTAAGAAACTAAGCCAATTTTATTATAAGACGTGTGTTAACTAATTCCGCTTGAAATAAAAACAATAAGGGCGGCCGTACACGGACCGCTTCAAGCAGTTGAGACCGACCGCTTGAAGCCGCGACCGCGCGGTGAACATTCATTCGCTGCCGTACACGGACTGCTCGAGCCGTCGCGACTGCTTCAAGCTGTCAACTGCGCGGTTTGTAGCGACAGCTCGAGCTGTCAACAACAGACCGCTCGAGCAGTCCGTGTACGTCGCTCAGCCGTTAACGACTCGAGCAGTCCGTGTACGGCCGCCTTAAAATAAAAAGCACATTCATGTAATAATTTGCTAAAGAAATCATATAATCGCAGATCATCCGTCCCGCACAAACACGAGCTTGCCAGTAGACGACAAAATGAATTCTACCTTATTTACGTAGCTTTTAGAGTGTTATTTGATTTGCCGATACTGTGTCCTTGATTTAGACTGATGTTAGGCCATTAATTAGACTTAAGAAACTGGCAACACCGCTTTTCGATCGTCCATTATTTAAAAATCATCCTTACAAATGAATAGAGATATTAAATTGGTGTTCGTGATGTGATAATGTCGTTAAAGACCTTAAGAATAGATAAGGAAAGTAGGAATCAAAAATGTTCTAGAACAAACTAGACTAAAGCTGGGTATCGACTTCGCGCTCCTGGCGCGCGCGCCATGAATGACCGCGCCGAGAGTGCGTTCCGCGGAGCGCGTTCCAAATAATTGAAGTATATCAACTAAGCGCGCCTGGCGCGCGTGGCAACTGTTCCAGTGTTTGACCGTTCATCATGGAAGCTAGTCGTGTACGAGCAGCAGCAGCATTTTTTTCTTTAACTGGCACAGGGACTCCCATTTCACTACTGATTTCTCTCCAAGCATCTTCTCTAAGCGATTTATTATGATACGAAGAAATTTTACTGTTCCACAAAACTTCTTTCGTACCATATAGCTAAATTAATTTACGGCAACTTTGGTTATCCATAATTATTACTCGGAGCGCAACAAACACAAAAAATACGACAAACCCGTCTCCATTGGCGCGCGCGCCACGTTTGATGCGCGGTAAAAAACCGACACCCGACGGAACGGACCGCTCCGCGTTCGACCGCTCCAACGAACATTTTGGCGCGCGTTCCACACTGGTATCCATTTCACGCGGCTGGAGCGCGCGCCAATGTTCGATCTCTTGGAGCGCGAAGTCGATACTCACCTTAAGAACAAACATAATATGAATAGGTAAAATGAATTAGATGTTGAAAATTCATGAATTGTTCAACGTGTAGGATTTACTAAACTCTGAAATGCTTTAAATCATTCGTCTGACATAACATTAACATAGGTGGACCTTTTAGGTAGAGATAAATTTACAAGATTGCGTAACAATAGTTTAATATGAGTGGAATAACTCATAATTTTAAACGCTTCGATAACAACTAACAAGTCAATTTGTAGATGCGGAAGACAGGTCTTTAAAATCCACTTTTGAAAAAGTATTTATGAAAATAAAATCATGTTTGTTAAAGCACAGGTTGCTTTTTATAAGTCTTTAATTTGAGGTTAACATTTTTCATTCCTAACGCATTTATTATTGAAATGACGCACTGTGTTTTTTGAAAAAAAAAAACGGGATTTTGAAAGAATTACCATTTTTTTATACGCTTATGTTGAGGCACATAAAATTGCAATTGTGTTGCCATGCTGATCATGTAAAAATTCTGATTGTTTATATATTTATCACAAAATGTTTAGTGTGCCATTACTTATATTCATTATAGTATTATTATTGTACGATAAAATATAAACTCAAAAAATCGCAAAAAAGAACACCATGATGCAAAGAATAATTGTAAATAGCTTACAATATTGTCTAGTCAAAACTTTCGGTAAATACAAAACAAATAAATTTATTTTGTTATCTTTTTTTTAATCAAAGTAGACAAATTATTGTATTGTTATTTAAATTAATGTAGATTTTCTTGCATTTCAATTATTGTTATGTATGTAAGACTGATAAGGAATTGTGTATGGTTGATTAAATAATGTACAATTTTTTTATTTACGCATTTCCTAATATTCGTCAACACATACAGTCCATTCATGCTTGCATCGGGTGCTACTTTTGATTGTAACTAATGCAAAATTTACTTTCATTACGTAATGAATATACAATATAACAATAAACGTATCTTGTAAATAGTATTGTAAATAAAGATTTCTTTATAAATTTGCTTTTTATTTATAACACACGATCCATCATTTCGCAGGCAAGGGAGATTGGATAAGATATTTCTCCTCACCTTATTCTCTTCTTTTCAAACAGCATAAGTAATGAAAATTCAGCTTCCAATAGATATATGAAACATAAAATATAATTGATTATGTCTAAAGTAGTGTGATAGCATCCGTTTCTTACCAAGCTTAGAAAATAATAGTATTCCATCCACTAAATGCAGGCTCGAATAAGATGATAAAACTTATTTGTATGAAAAGTACACGTAACCAAAATTCACTCGATGCGAAAGTAGTACTGAAGTAGTTAGTCTTGAGTTAGTCTGTATATTATGACAGTTTTGTTACGAATGAGGGCCGGCGCAGATATGACAAGACGCAGCGAAGCGCATTTTTCATTGTCCTCATTGAAATAATATTCAAAATCAAATAACAACAATTTATTCCCGAGAACCATCTAAGCGGCACATGTGAACGGCGCGCGAGACGCGCTACTCCGCGCGCACCCGCTTTCGGCCGCTGGCCGCGCCCGCGCCACCGACAAGCTCGTGCGGCACTCAAATTTCGTCAACCCAAAATGTTCTGTTTCTTCTTTTCTCTACTCTTATTTATTTCCTCTTATTCTTACTCAAGTAATGTAATCAATAACATGTCCCAATCCATCATTTTATTTGCAAAATGTACACGTGTATCTCTCGAAAAATTGCAAAACGAATCACGATGAGTGTCTCGCGCTGCGCTTTTATGAATTGTATTTTAATGAGAACAATGTCGATAATAGTTTGACAATGAAAAATGCGCTGCGCTGCGCTTCTCCATATCTGCGCCGGCCCTAAGCGCAGTCTAGCGCATGTCCGCGCAACTGCACGGGTAATCGCGGGCATGCGCTGCGCTGCGCTTCGCTATATCTGCGCCAGCTCTGTGAGTTCACTAGTGTATTGCTATATTTACAATACCATCAGTACCTACTTCGTGTACTTTTTTCTTACCATAACTATAATCATCTTATTCCTGCTTGCATTTATTGACATAAGGCAGTATCTACATAATTTATAATAATTTACATGTACATCATCTATATGTATAAGTTAGCCAACATTATGGACGTTGGATCAAGGACTACGGACTATTAAAAAGTTTAGGGTTTCATTGAGCAGATTTTTAGGCGCTATCAATCCTAGGAGGGGTTGTTGTCCTAGCTCTCCAAACGTATTGCTTAATGTCCAAGCAGTTTTTACCCTTGTTTAATTCACGCATCAGAGGTGACTACAATGATACTGAGTGAAAAGCGTACGAAATTAAAGAAACATTTTCACGTTTCTCGCAAAATGCAGGACATAGGTACTTGACTATTTTACTAATTTTTACAAAGCAGGAACAACGTCCAACATTGCGGAACGGTTAGCCCCAACCGACGAAAGTAGGTACACACACAAAATTGAAATGCCTGTTTTCCGGCTTCCTAAAGCAAAAATTTATTGATGGTCATGTATGTGTAGGCTTTTAAAATAAACATCTTCACAATATTAAAAAAGTAAGTTTATTAGTTCTGAAATCCCACTGCATAGTAATTAGTCGGTAGTCCATGGATTTAAGGATAAGGATGGATCCAATTAGTATAATCATAAATTAAAAAAAAAATTCGTTCATTCTGATTATAACTCCTAAGAAAATTATCTCCATACGATAGGGTTAAGTAAAACAACAGCTCTTTTTGAGAACATTTATTTGATACTCCATTTAATAAACATTACATAGATAGATGGTTATATTATTTAATTTTCGCAGCCTTATGCATATTTAATGAACCAGTCACAGTTTATCAGAATCCCTTTCGAATATCGATCTGAATGTTTGACATGTTACAATTATTTACAAATACGTTGTGAAGCTTAATACAAAATGATTGATCTATGTAACATATTACATAATATATCTACATAAATAGCTTGTTAATAGCGTTTAATGTTTTATAAACAATGTTGAAAGAGTAGACTACAATACTGATAAAACAGTAAATTATGACTTACTAACAAAGGGACTTTGGGTAATTTAAGTAAAAAGTAAAAATATTACAAAACATTCGCGTTAGTTTTACTTCTTTTGACATTATAAGTACATAATATATTAGAAGTGTGCTTAAACACAAAAACATAGTATAGTTCAATGCATGAATTAAAATTGTTGTTGAATTAGAATTGTGTTTCTTATAATGAACACGTTATTCGTGATCATTTTAAGAAATACATCGATCAGTTTATTATAAATGTAATCATCAATTAAACTTTGATTCTTGGACTGCCGGAGGATTAGTTTCCAGACGATATTTTTCGTCACCATTCCGAAAAATAACGATGTTGATAACTGATGAAGATAAATTAAAAAAAAATCAATTTATTGCACAGTCGTCTGATAGCGAATCCCCGACTTTTCGATTGAAGTCCGATATCTAAGAACAGTGGTACTCTTCCTTGAGCATTCATGTATGAATATTATTTTAAAAATTTAAAGTCCATTTGTTAGCTAGTCAATAAATAAATAGGGTTAACATTTCATCAAATTTATCGTAGCGACTTCTAATAGCATTGAAAATGTGTAAGTTACCTTAGTTTTAATGGACATAGAATTTAAAACCTAAAGTGTATAAATACATCAGTCAGAGGGCTGCAAGCTATTTGTCTATCTACAATGTAACTGGTGTACTATGAGGTTGATTTCAACTAATTTTTATTTGAATATTATAATTTCCGACCCGAGTTAATGTTAATTTTTACAATTTTCACAAAATATAACATAAGCTGAATCAATTTATTAATTTTGTCCAATGTAGTGAACAATACCAAGACATATCGCCAGGACAATCGATCAACAAAAAATAAAAAAGTATAATCGATACAAATGATTTAACATTTTCATAGTAACAGGACAAACCAAGTCCATAGTACAGCAGTTAATCTCACCTTATCACTTACGACTAACAAAGACTAAATCTAAATACTAAACTTGTTCGATTTCATATTCTTCTCAATATACAACAATACAAACGTAGGCGATAAAGAGTCGCAAAATGCATTATAAATTCTTACATTATGTTCGCTTTAATTTATATTTAAATACATGGAAAATTCACTATAAATTAAGGAATGAACAATTTACCACGTTCCGTTGAATACTAGTAAAGTCTTATCAACTATGATCGCTAAATGACGTTTGAAAAACTTTAACAAATCAATGAATATGATTTTTTTATAATTAATAAGCTTTTCTATACTTTACATGGGTTTTAAATAGGTATTAATACTCATATATAACATAGAAAATTGTCTAAATATAACAGGTTATCAAATCATGGTATTGAAGTACCATTTGTTGTACAGGCCGATTAAGAAGAGCTGGAACGTCAACACATTTACACATAGCACATGTGTAGTGTCTGTGAAGACGCGCGCGGCGTGACGTCATACTGCATACGCATCATGAAAAGTCTGTCCGTCTCTCTCGCGCGCAGACTAGCTTATGAGAATGAAGGGGACAATTATTGTTTTTATTTTGCAATTGTTTATAAATACAGGGTGATGTAATTTCAACAAAGACGTTAGGTATACTACTAACTATATTCGACGAGATACTTCGCGGCACGCGGATTAGAATATTTTTTTACTTTACCTAGGTTAAATTATGTTATAATTTTAATAAGTTTTGTAAACAAAATGTTACGCCGTAAGTTAAAATTTTCATACATAGCTGAACAATACAGCTTTTATTGTAATGTAGCCTTATCTCTTACGAGCTAGGGTTTCGCTTGTATTGTTTCTTAGGAGTGAGCGCATGTGTTAATTGTATTGTTTTTATCGTTATTTTGAATATGACATGAAATTTAATTATTATTTGATAATTGAATGATTATCAATACTATATTACAATTGATTATGAGAATAAATAATTAAGTTCATCGATTGAGTTACTTTTAAATTGTAATTTTACATATAAATTATGAGAGCTTTCATATTATCTTCAAGTTACAATGCACCCATTTTACAATTCAAGTCTACACTTAAACTAGAGTCGCATTTATTTTTGAACATACTGTATAGTAAAATTGCATTAGTGTGAGTACTGTGAAGATGCCAGCTTTCCTTAATCGGCCTGTATGCGCGCTTTTAACTTTTAACAAATTCGTAGTTTTCAAATAAAATTGCAAACTTTAAGCAATGCTTTTGCAACTTCACGGTTAAAAAAAGAAGTGTTGTTTAACGACACTTGTCAAATTTATATATAATTCGATCAAAGTTGTGTCGTTTAGCCAATTTCGCATACTTTAGCTTGGTATAGAAACAAGCTTATATGAGATCATTCGTTTTCTCTGTTTATTTCGCTACATCGATACAAACTTTTAGCTTACTATGCATTTAGGAATAAAATTTGAAGTGACGTTTATATCGCATTTTATTCAAAGAGGCATAATATTCAAGACGAGAACAAGAAAATACAAAACAAAGATTCAAGTTTGTAATTTTAAAATCAAGATTTTCTTTATGTAATGTGTATCTATTATATAGTATGTTTTAGTGTTATTTTTAATAGTTAACGCTTATTAATTCCTGGCCTTATGAAAGTAAATATTTAGCTAGATAATTAAAACAAGAATATAGATTATATAAACTATTCGGGAAACCGAAATCAATCAGTTTTCAATACATATTGAAAAACATGGTATTAACAGATTGGTTTATCACAAGATGAACATTTTTTGGAAGTTTAACTTTTATTTACAACGGTAAATCTTTAAAAGTTGTGACTTTAGTGCAAAATATTTACAAATCTAAAAAATAATACAAAATCATTATTTACATCAGGTTATTAAGTTTTAGGAATATTTTAAACTGCCATTTAAAAAATGGACAGACCTCGCTCCCGATTATTCTTCATATTTAACCCGTGAAGCGTCCTACGCACAGCGGTTGTGCGTAACTCAAATTGTACTGTAGCGTCCTGCGCACAAACGCTGTGCGTAACGCGGCCCGTGACATTGAAGGTCATCAGTAGAGACATACAAGTGAATGTTTCCAGTATAAAAAATATTTCTCTATGCCTTAAACATTTATAATTCGAATCGACACGACTCCGAGACAGGAAATACAGACTAAAACCACAAAATAAAAAAAAAAAGTGAACCATTGATTGAGTTGCGTCATCGGCCATAGTTTGTGACTTTTGTCTTGTTCAACGAATATTTGGATTGTGAATTATGCCGAGAGGAATAATTAGATGAGTGATAATTGAGACGTATATTAGTGGAAATTTTACGTAGAATACGTTTATGATATTGGTTTTAGGGATATTTGAAGAATACTCAGTGAAAAAGTGTCTCAACTTTTCAGTGCGGAAGACGCAAAATGGCGCTTTTTTTCTTGTTTGTGAATAATGGAGATTTGTTATTATTCATAGTGAAATACGTTGTGTTAAATGTGTGAAAATATAAGTGAATGTATTTGGCAATGGTGTAGTGATATGAAAACGTGAATATGATCATTTGATGTCTCAGCATTATCATGTAAGTGTTAGTATGTAAGCAAATAAAAATTAAAACAAAAGAAAATCAATTTTTTATAATTTTATAGAGAAAATATATCGTCATGATTACATTTTTATGCTTTAACTAGTTTCTTCCTCTTTCCAAAAATATATCATACATGGCATATAATTATAGAACAATAGGGTAAATAAAATTTTCAAACTCGGTAGTCATAAAAAAGCTAGATTTCGTAAACTACCTCGACATACTTGGGGCGCATAACTGCTGTGCGTATGACGCTACACGGGTTAAGTTCTAGATTAAAAAATCAAATTCGATAAAATTATAATAACCGTGTATTGCAACAAATATTATTCCGGTGGTATGATTAATAACGCTCTTATTAATAATAAATTAAATATTAGTTTTAATAATGGTATATTAATACAATACCTGTTTCGTACAGAGTTAATGTTCTGTTATTATCGAAGTTATTATCTATCGGTTTCTATATTCTAACTGGCATTTTCCAGAAAGATCTGCCGCCATTTTGAAATTTATCCAAAATCGTTACGACAGAAAAAATTGATTAGAGAAATATTTATTATAGAAGACTATGTTCTGACTGTCGCGATGTTATATAGTCATGGATCCTTTAAATTATTTATTTAAATATAATGTTGTTTCTAGTAAAATTTAAATAACCTTTATATTACCAACACCACAATTAGTGAATATCAGTCTAATAGGTGTTTAATTATTTTTTTTATGAAATTACTAGAATTATCTCCATTATTTTTAAATTATTTTAGGATTATTGTAACGTAAGGCCATGATAAAGCTATTTTGTTCCTGTCAAAACAAAAACGTACATTCTGTATGGTGAGAAAAAGGTATAAGTTATACCAAATATTTTATAGGTAAAGTCATGGAGACTAACTAGTATATTTAGAGATTTTTAATAATCACCTAACCTCGTCAGATTAGTAACAACAAAATCTACACCTAATCATCATATTATAAACTTGACTTGATTCGACAGTTTAACAACATGTATATTTTTCTAACCTCAAAATCGAGTATGTCCGAATTGCAACCAGAGTTACAAACGTGAACATTTCAGTTACAATATGTAACCTTTTTATCATCGAGTTAGTTCCCTCAATATATTTGATTGATATTTAAGTGGATAAGTAAAGTCTATGATAGTCATTAGCTCCGAATGCCGCGTTACATTTAGGACACTTCCGTTGTCTCGTCTCGTAGCGCGTGCGCAAACAGTCCCAGCAGAACACGTGGAAACACTTTGTGAGTACTGCGTCTTTGCGTTTCACCTGCAAATATTGTGTGATATTAAATATTAATAAATATTTCAGGAAAATTTTCACACACGGCACGATCTGATCCCATACTAAGCTTTAGCTTGTGTTATGGAAACCAGATGGCTGATAAACATGCATATATAATTTTAAATAAATACTTATATAGATAATTAACACCCAGACACAGAGCAAACATCTATGTTCATCATACAAATATTTGCCCCGGGTGGGAATCGAACCCACAACCTCTAGCTTGGAAGGCAGGGTCACTACCAACCAAACCAACCGGTCAGTAAAAAATCATATTGTAAATGCATTTAAAATGGGAATTTGTGTGGTTTAGTAAAATCTTTATCAAGGACTAGCTTTGCCCCCCGGATACCATTTCTCCGCTCCCATTGGTCTTAGCGTGATGATATATAGCCTATAGCGTTCCTCGATAAATGGGATATCTAAAACCAAAATAATTTTTAAAATCAAACAAACAAACTCTTCAGCTATATAATATTAGTTCTATAAAATAATATACGAATTTCCTGATAAACAATTATAAGTTATAAGTAAGTATTATAAGTTATAAAAAAAGTGATCGGCCTCGTGGGAGTAGGTCAGAAGAAAAACACAATAACGTCGCGTGGGTTCTTGTCTTGTCCAGATCCATGCTGTTGTATGGGTTCGTCCCCAACTCACTTCAAATTTTAGGTCACTATATGTGTACTGACCGGAAATTCGTAGTGAGATGGGGCCAAAACCTCGGTAGGTTAACCGGACCGGTGACGTAGATCCGCAAACATTAGCACATCTAGTATATGCTTTTCTTATCAGAAGTAGATCTGTGGAGAAAGGAAGGAGGAATTCCTCCTCGACGGTCTTACGGCCCCAATGGTTGATGTCGGAAACTTGCATATATGCTCTGGGGCCGTATCATGACCCCTTATTTCCAGACAGTTTACGCCGCGAATTGAACTGACTGGCAAATTCATATTATGACTGCAATAACCATGGCTGGTCAATAAACTGTCTGCAAATAAGAGGTATACGGAACCTGAGCGCTTAGACCAATGTCAAAACGCAAAGGAATAGAATCCGCTATCGATACTAATTGTCATAAGCGTATGATATTTTGCTAAGGATTTGTTCACCCTGCCAACGACGACGGCGACCACGAACAAAGTTTTCATCCAGTCGCAATTTAACAAAATTGTACAAAACATAATTAAAAATAAAATATTAAAATTTCCTGTCGTTCTGGTGATTGGAATTTTTTTTTTTTGAGATCAATGAATGAAAAAATAGATTTTTTCTCAGAAACGGTGGCTCCTAGAAAAAAATGTATTTGAAGTTTTTTATAGATAATTTTATGATCTACAATTTTGGTTCGAGGTGATTATATAATTAACTTACCGTCTCGGCGAAAATCGTAAAAAAACATGATTTTTTATTAATTGACCTCGAAATTTTTTTCTTTCCGAGTGCCGGTATGAGGGGAAATTTTAATGTTTTATTTTGAATAAATTTTGTCTGGATGGGAATTTTGGTCGTGGTCGTCGTCGCCGTTGGTGGTGTGACCGAACCATTACTAAAATGTCATGAGCTTATGTCAATAATTTGGCGATAGCAGTTTCTATTCCTTAGCGTTATTCTATTCTCTGACATTCGTCTCACCCTGCTGTAGTGAAAACATTTTGCTTGGTAATGATCGCAACAGATCCAAGCTATGTGGGTGTACCTTGCACGAGGGGCA
>CAJQZM010038579.1:0-16124 GCA_907164665.1 Colias nastes
AAAAAGTGTGAATGCTCAAGGTCACTCGCTCAGGGAACGACCTTAAAATTCAATCATTTTTGTCTGAGACGTGTTTGAAGTAATAAATTAAAATACTATTACATATCAATCCATATAAATATTTATTTTGTATCATTGTATTACGTTCATCAAAGCCTAAATTAGTTCAGCTAAAAGGTAACACAACATTCATTGACAGGGCGGTACAAAGTTCGCCGGGACAGCTAGTAAAATATAATATTCAGTAACCGCCGCGACTATTCCTACGACTTAATGGTTTTCCAATTACGCAAAAACCCAAAATGTAGAATTCAGCGCCATCTAGCGGGACATTAACAGACCGTAGCAATCACCAACGTTATCATTATTCTATCAGACTAAAAAACATACACAAAAAAACATACTTACACAAACAAAAAATCTCATACTTCATTAACTACCTATTCAAGATATATTACTATGTATATTGTATACCTATGTAGGGGTTTTACTAACCTAGAAAATGTACAATGTATAATGTGTAAAGGCTGGTTTACACTTTGATTAGTGCGAGTGCAGGTGATTAGTGCGAGTGCAGGTGTGTAGTGCGAGTAGTGTCCAATTCACTGCGAGTGCAGGTGATTATTGCGAGTGCATTACGCAGTGTGCAACTTGTGGCAACTTGCAATTGATCTCGCCGGACGTAGGCATACGCCGAGCGCAATAAATATGTATATTATGTGCCTCATAAGTCAGCCTTTCAGTTAGTACACCTAAACCTATTTTTATTTTATATGATTCATGTAAATGAACATTAAAAAAAATAAAACACGACTACTTTTTTTCCCAGAACAGGAATCTTAAAATAGAACACTACTTATCTAAATTGCACAATGAGTCACAAATTAAATTACTGGAAAAATTGCCTTAATGTATGGTATTAATTTAATCACTCATAATATTAATTCCAAAGTAACAAGATTAAAAATTGATAAGGTTGAGAAACTTATAATTTTTAGAAAACAGACAAATATTTCTTATGTTGTACTTTGTTCACGTTGAAAGGAAAATATTTACATCCACTAGTTGTGTAGAAAAGTAATAGAAGTTCACAAGGAATGCACAATTTCATTAATTTTTATGTCATAGTTAAGAATTTTATATGAAAAGAGGGATCGTTGAGAGTTTTCCTTCCGAGAGATTCCTATAGGCATGTTATACTCAATTATTTGTAATATCTAGACATATTATAATATAAGTAATATGTTCTCGTATATGTATGATTTTGATGGACGTATTGATTCCTTAATATTTATTACTAGGCTCGCTAGGCTAGGGCTACTGTGTATTCTGTTTGTGATCAGTAGGAGTAAGTTTGTTATAGCAAACGCTTAGTTACTCAATTTTTTACAGAGAGAATTTTTTGCATTTTTGAAGTGAAAACTTCTTTAGCGGCGTTGGGTATAAAATCTTAAACTCGCGTCAGGACACGTGACCAGTATCCCTAGCACGAATATTTGTAGGTTTCGTATCGTAAACGTTTCGAGTTGTCGATACGAAAACGGACTAAAACGAAAGTCAGAAGCACGAAGCACTTTCGAACCAGTATCGAGAGCTCGATACGATAACGATGACGATTCGAAACTTACATGGTCCATTGAAAAGTTACATTTGGGGTTGCATTTTTTAGAGGACGCAATTTTATTTTTTTGATGTGTAGGGGTGGTCAGTGTGAAGCTATCACCAAGTTTGTGGGGTCACCACCCTTGTCCCACGGCCGCCATCTTGAAAATAGCGGTTGATATGGTTTTTACGATATATCTCTTAAACTATTTATTTGATAAAAAAAATTTGTTTACATTATTTGTTGCAAATTAAATACTCTACAACTTTGATCCTGCAACTTTTTGTCGTAGAAATATAAATAAAAAAGTTATAAGCGAAAATGTTCAGAAATTAGAGATATTTATATTTCTCAATAAAACTTTTTTTTATAATTTTACGTAGAAATGATATTTGACCATTTTTGTAGATTGTTTTTCGAGGAACAACTTTTATATACAACATTTTTTCATTAATTAAATAGCTAAGGTTTTACAGCGCTCCGAAGTGAGTACTAATTTTCAGTACTCTGAACTATACAGTATACTTATATTATGTGTGTACTAATAATAATTTGTCATCAGTAATGGTTTTTTTTGTTATTATAATATTTTTAATAATTAATTTTGCAATATCACTAATAATTAATTATTGAATCTTTTCCCCACCACCCAGGAGGTAGAGTCTGGAAGCGCGACTTTTTTTTACGTCGAAAAGCAGGTCTGAAATGTTCTGCAGTGTGCTTCTATTGTTCTGGAGTATGAGAAAAGAGCCAATAGCCAATATATGTATAGTTAAGAGTACTGAAAAATAGTACTCACTTCAGAGCGCTGTAAAACCTTAGTTATTGACGTTATGAAAAAATGTTGTACATAAAAGTTGTTCCTCGAAAAACAATCTACAAAAATGGTCTGATATCATTTCTTCGTAAAATGATAAAAAAAAGTTTTATTGAAAAATATAAATGGCTCTAATTTCTGAACATTTTCGCTTATAACTTTTTTATTTATAGTTCTACGACTAAAAGTTACTACACCAAAGTTGTAGAGAATTTAATTTGCAACAAATAATGTTAACGATATTTTTTTATCAGTTAAATAGTTTAAGAGATATATCGTAAAAACCATTTCAACCGCTATTTTCAAGATGGCGGCCGTGGGACAAGGGTGGCGACCCCACAAACTTGGTTTTAGCTTCACACTGACCCCCCCTACACATCAAAAAAACAAAATTGCGTCCTCTAAAAAATGCAAGGTTAGGGCTAAAAAATGTAACATTTCAATGGATCAACATGTTTTTGTTCGTGCTCTGAAAATTAGTTCAATATACGCACACCAGAGGCGCTGTTCAAGTTCCCATACAAAATGCTTTCGTTGACGATACGAATACTTTTTCGATAGTGATTCGTGCTAGGGGCACTGATCGAAAAAGCGTAAGACGGATGGATATCAAACATGCTCAACGTTAATAATTAAGTTTTCACTTCTGCCGGCACTCCCGGAGTGCAACCCGTCTTTTTTTTTTATCTTTCGTTTTCTTGTTTATTGTCTTTTGTTTTTATCAAAACACGTTGTTATCCGATAATATATGTATTATATTAATAGTAAACAAAAATAATTCCATCATTATGTAAGTACATTATCAAGTAATACAATATTTCCTTTCGCTCTTTAAATTTTATGGACAACAATAAATTAAATTTTGATAAGAAAAATTGAGGTGTTATATTCGTATTATCTACCTAACTTTAGTGCAGTTTTATGAGGTTTTTGATAAGGTTTTTTATCATTCTTTAAGGAAAAATGCTTTGAAAATTACTCGGCACACCTACAGAATCGTCAATTTCTTGTATATTTATAGGTTGTTAAGATATCGAATGATTTCGTTATATATTTTTATCGTATTATAGGTGCCCGTTCATAAGACGCGTCGCACCATTTTATGTTTTTATTACATGGCGTACCTATCCATAATAATCAAAACTGGAAGTTATATTTTTACACAATTTCTTTTTGAGATATTATATACCTATTAAATATATTATAATTTGCCAAATGAATAGTAGATGAATAGTAAAACTCAATTATTATCAAAAAAGTTTTATTTTGGAAACATGTTTTCAAATTAGTTTAGTAAATAAATACCTATTAATTTAGTTTGTTTTGTCCTTCTTTGAGATTGGATCCAAATAACACGATGTACAAAATTCAATAAATCTTATTATTAATCAATAAATTTAATAAATGTATTTTACTTGGCGACGTAAAACCTCTTAGCGGTGCCATCCCAGAAACTGGAAGTTATTGTCTGTAAAAAAGAGAAGAGCATTAGTTTTTAAATGATGTTTTTCTGTAAAAATGTTGTGCATTAAATTCATACAATGCAAACCACGAGTCATAGTTTGGAATACAAACATAAAACGAATTTATTTAGTTGCTGCTTGGTGAGAATTTTTTTTTCTTTAAGTTTGTGTAATTACTGTTATAAAATGAAAATTGATCCATTGACCCATTTTACAGCAGAAAAGTTACATTTTTACATTTTAACATATTTTTATACCCAGTTAAATTATTACATATTTTTTTTATAAATACTTACAACTACAAGTTGTTCAGGCGTGTATTCCCTGACGATCGTAATGGTTTTGTCACCAATCTTTTGGACTTGGGTGAATTTATTACCATCTACAGTAATTGTGTTCTTGGTCTGAAACAATAATTATGTAAAATATTAAGTACTTACGTTAATTCAGTTAATCCTTGTACGAAATTCACAAAAAGATTATTTGATAGAAGAATTAAAATATACAACTGATATAAACTAAAGCTTTATATTTTTCTAAATACGTTGATATTAGAAGTTCATAGTATGTAGGTATAGGTTCTTAGAATAAGAGGATAATAATATTTCTTTCATTATTTTTAATAACACAAAAAATATGAATTAACACTTATCAGTATGTACTAGTCTAATTAGGAATTAGCAATTGCTTACTTTCAATTTTTTTAATTAATACAATTTAAATGTTTCTTTGTGTACTCACGGTCACTTCCTGTGGCAAAGTTTCATCAAATTCAACACCATTTTTGAATTTCATTTCAGTAGTTCCGTTTGCATTATAGGTCGTGATAATATAAAAGTCTCCGTCTTTTTCAATTTTTTGGGAAGGTTTGGCGTTGATGAAGGGATCTGCTTTCTCTTGAGGTAGGTCTAAAGGAAACAAATTATTTGAATTAAGTAGTAAACAAATAAAGCTCTAGCAAATTAATTTACAATACAAAAATAACATACAGTTATTCAAAATAATTTTAATCACTACGTAAATATGTTTATATTTTTTTTACGTTAAAAAAATTGAAATAATACTCACTCAAGCTACCGACAAAGCTATCGAAGTTTTCGCTCTTATCGAAAGTGTAGAGCTTTCCGTAGAACGCCATTTTGATGTTTTAGAAGCAAAGAATAGATCGTAAAGGTACGAATGGATATAACTGAACAATAAGATATCAGCACGTTCTTATATTAGCAGAACAGCCCTATTATCGATCATTTACTGATAAAAGTGTCTTTGAGGATCATAACCCTTATCGACTAAAAGTCAAGTGCATTGGGAGGTTTCTTCAAATAATAATTATTATGTTATGTATTAAATACAACAACACTAATATATTATTAAACTGTTGAGCTTGGAAACAGTTTTCTTCAAAATTATTTTGTGCCAATCCTTCTTTATTTGAAGGAAATATTTTTAATTCATTTTACTTAATTATGCATTGCATTCATACGTAATATCAGTAGATTAACACTAAAAGGGTACCATACATAATTTATGTACATTGCATGTTATCATGTATTGGAATTTGTACTATTGGTCAAACTGCATCGCCATACCTATACTGCAATTCGTAGGTAAGTCATTTTTAATAATTATTTTAGAGAATTAACAATATACTTTCATTTCATGTATGTCGTTCCGTAGCCCTAGTCACCTCTAAATAAATAATTTAATAATTAGACAACTCTAATTATAATTTTACTGTCTAAAAATTTGAATGTTAGATGTTATTATAATTTCGTACATAACTTTTAAATAAGCTTAAAAGATAAGAGACAAAAACAATTACATAGATGGGTCAATGACATTGAATAAACTTAATAATTTTCTTGACATTGATTAACAATAATAGACCCATAGAAATCTAAATAACAAGACACTAGAAGTCGTAAGCGCGCGTGACCTTGTCGCCACTCAGGTGACTTCCAAGCCACCAGTGCGTTCGTCGCTGTTCAGTTGCTCTCGAGACGTATGTGTGACATGGTGTGTTTCAGCATTTCCCATTGCGGAAATTCTTCCATAAGTTGTAATTATACTAAGGAATAACATTCCATCGGTAAGAATTTTTTTTAGAAATAATGCCTTTTTAACACGCTTTTATTTCCTTAAAATTATAGAATATTTACAAGTATTACGAATAAATCTAAATAACAATGAATGTCACAGTCGACCGTTCTTATTATTAAGTTTAACACAAATATCCTCCTGTGTTGTAGAAAAGCCGAATTTTTTCGTATTGGAGCAAAAAGAAACAAAACGTCACATGTACCTAGTGATGTTATTCTAAAATAAACCGTAAAATCTTGCATTAGGATACATATTAAAAAGCTGAATTTAACTTGTGTGTACTGTTTAGCTATCGGTCTAAATGTGTTGATTTTTGCGACAGTGGTTTTCATACTATGACATTATAACAGTTCTAGCTAGTGTCTTGTTATTTAGATTTCTATGAATAGACCGATCGATAACTTTGGTAACAAATAAAATAGTTGGATGAAATCTTTGTAGGAAGGAAGGAAGAGCTACAAAAAAAATGAAGTGAAAAATTAATAAAGGGAGATTTGAGTTTGGGAAGTAGAAAGGTAAAAACAAAATAGATATCTTGATTTCTGGAAAAACTACAAACCCTTTAAAAAAAAGTTAAGCAGCAAAGATGAAAGAAATCAAAAGATCTACAACTTTTAAAAAGAAAAAAATATATAATATATGCTAAAATTAAGGTTGACACAAAAGTTGAGCTGTCGTCGTTATATCAATCATGCAATTATTGTAATCAGAAAATTGCCACGTTCTTTATTGGTTTCCACTAAGGCTCAAAAAATTCATATATTGAGAAAGTATTTCATCAAAAGATGTGCTTTTCTGTTCGAATAATTAATTGGATTTCGAGTTTGCTCTACAATTTATTCCTTGCTAGAGCACAGAGTCAATTTTGATATGTATCTTGTAGCCAGGGCCCTTTTGCAAGCCCACACGGAAAGATACCATATCATAAATTGTTAAATACATACATAGAAGATAAAATAAAACTTCAATTATAATCAAAATAGTTTTATTTCGAAAATGTGTATTAATTTCTATCCTAAATAAATAATTTGTATTTCTCTCGTTCTTGATTGAGATCTAATCCTGATTATGATGTACAACATTTTAATCTTATAAGTAACCACCTTAATAAAGAAAATTAATTACATTTACTAGGCGACGTAGTACCTTTTCGCTGTACCGTCCCAGAAGTTAGATGTGACAGTCTGTAAATAAGAAATGAAGATTAGCTTCCTATAAAAATGTTAAATTTTTAGTTTATGATTCTACGTTTCTGCATAAAAATAGCAAAATGCACACTAATGCTAGAGTTTATAACATTTACTAAATAATGCACCTAAAGAGTTTAACACATTTACAAGAGTTAATATTTTACAAGCATTCTCCAACCCCGCATATTGTAATTAAAATCTATCTATAGAATCGGTTTTGGTTGTAACAATATGCAAATTAATAATATGTTTGTGCTCCAATGGAGAAAAAATGATTGAATTTGTCTCAATACTTTTTAGTTTTTATGTAAAGTTGTACGTTCAGAAAATCTCTAACAACAAACTTTATACGAAGCTTTTGTTGAATCTATACCAGACTATCCTTAGGCTTGTTCAAACTATCCTAAACTATCCATAAATTGTGTAAAGTTAACTTACTACCTATAAAAATATCATTTTTTTAAAAGCGCTATCATGCTTCCAAGTTTATGTTGAAACTTAAAGAGAGCTTTTCTCTTTTTATACGAGAAAAGTTTCTTCAAAAACTATGGCTTATTTATTAAATATGTTATTTTATAAATACTTACGACTACTAGTTGTTCAGGCGAGTATTCTCTGACGTATGTAACAGATTTGTCTCCAAGGGACTGCACTTGTGTGAATTTGTTGCCATCTACAGTTATTGTGTTTTTGGTCTGAAATCATAATTTATATGTTATAGAAGTTACTAAATCATTAATTTAATTTTATAATACGTATTACTAACATAGTTTCTAAGATTAATGTATACTAACACAAATATGGATAAATATCTGGAAATAAAATATTATTTATTTATTTATTATTAATTAAGATTAAAGTTTTACGTTTTAGATATAAATAAGTAAGTATAAGGGAAATACAAATCTTTTAAGCTAAATATTAAAAATGCGTTGGTAAGATACTTTTTCAAACTCAAACTCAAAGTGCAGTGTATAATAACTTCAATATGTAAGAAATTACATGTTGTGTTGTGGTTGTTTGTTTGCTTGACTACTGTTCTGATTTAAAAATTCTTTGAGTAATTCTGATAGCCCATTGATTGAGAAAGGCTGTAAGCTGTATCATATCATCACTCTAAAACCAATAGGAGTAGAGCAATGCGGGTAAAATGGCGGGACAAATAACAATCACGCGAACATTGGAATTTAAAAAAATATGATGAATTAAACAATTTCTTTATGTCATAATAATATGTACTCACGGTAATTTCAGGTGAAAACACTTCGTCAAATTCAACACCATCCTTGAATTTGATTTCACTGGTTCCCCTTATAGAGTTGGTCGTAATGACGTAATAGTCACCATCCTTTTCAATCTTTTGGGAAGGCTTTGAGTTGATATAGGCATCTGTTTGCTCTTGAGGGAGGTCTAAAGGAAAGAAATTATTATTATTATATTAAATAATATGAATATAATATATTATAGAATATAAGTATATAATATATTATAGTATTATTAGTACACATACCTAGAATTTAGAACTTAGAATTTTTAAACTTTACTGTAAGTTAACAACCTACTATAAAGTAACAAATTTTGTATAAATAATATTGAATACTATTAATTGAACATTAATTTAAGTCACTACAGAAATATGTTTCATTGAAGGTAAAATTACATTTTTACGATTTTGATAAACAGCAACAGAAAATATACAAATAACTCAAAATATTTCAATAGAAACAATACTTACTCAAGCTTTTCATAAAGCCGTCGAAGTTTTCATTTTTTTCCAAAGTGTAGAGCTTTCCGTAGAACGCCATTTTGATTTATAGAAGCAAAGAATAGATCGCAAAGGTACGAATGGATATTACTGGACAATACGATAACTGCACGTTCTTATATTAGCTAGTCCATCGAACATTTGCTGATAAAGGTATGTTTGAAGTTCAATATCCTTATCGGCATCAAGACAGAAATAATTGGTGGAATGTTCTTTTCAAATTACTATCTAGTAATTAATTATTAATAATTTTTTTGGGTATTTATATCAAGTTTCTAAGAAATCTTACACCTAAACTGCTGACGGGACACAAAATTTAGCAAAATTCTCAAAATTTTCTGTTTACACTTTTAACTTAAATAAAAAACATAGCATTTAAACATCGATGTTTATTAATTAAATTATCTCACCCTACTTATTAAACCTTTCATTTCCCTTCTAATTTCACCTACATAATTAATTTCTCGATTGAAGTAAAAAAAATAACGAATATCAGCCTTTATTAATGTCCCAAAATCATTATTTGGTCAGTTAAAAGATAGACAACCTAAAAAATATCCATAGCAACTGGATGGGACGTTCCTATTACAAATAAGCTCAATAATTAAAACTTTTTTATTAAGTAACTTTTATAAAAAACGAATTGTTAAAAAATGCAAATATAAACGCACCCTTAGGATAGATAAATAACAACAGGATATTTGGTTTATTACATTCAATTGTGTAAGTACTCTACATGTATAACAAAAGGACAGCTGACATACTAAATTGTACACAGGTATTGCAAGTCTGCTTGCCTAATGTATGAAATATATTATACTAGCTGTGCTCCGCGGTTTTACCCACAGTGCTCCGCTCCTGTTGGTCTTAGCGAGATGATATATAACCTATAGCCTTCCTCGATAAATGAGCTATCTAACACCGAAAGAATTTTTCAAATCGGACCAGTAGTTCCCGAATGTCGCGCGTTCAAACAAACAAACTCTGCAGCTTTATAATATTACTAGCTATGTCCTGCGGTTTTACCCGCAGTGCTCTACTCCTGTTGGTCTTAGCTTGATGATATAGAGGTATAGCCTTCCTCGATAAATGAGCTAATAGTTCCTGAGATTAGCGCGTTCAAACAAAGAAACAAACAAACTCTTCAGCTTTATAATATTAGTGTAGATGTAAAACCGTTTATTACAAATTATATTATACTCTATTATTATACTCGGGTTAGGAAAACGCTGTTATAGCGTATTTGAATCCATATATTATACTAAACAAAATTCCTTGATTTTTAACATTCGTAGGAGTAGGATGAGGTAATTACTCGTATTATGAAGAAGTATTTATGATATGAAAACAAATAAATTAAAATGGGTCAAAATCGAGTCTAAGCGAGTCGGTTAAATACGAACAAACAAGTGAAACTAATAAAAGCGGATTAATAAATTAATATTCCAGATTTTTATAGACGATTATACTGTCGTAATAAAATGTGTAAAATCGATTTTCATACGTATTTATCTTTTCTTCTAGTGTATCTTATGTAGAATTTATTTAAATTACTTTATTTGTACGATAAAGATTTCTTATCGGTATTGATAAAGTCCTACTAATTATATTATTCATAATTAATTGTAAAAGTAGTAGTAGCTTACAAAAAAAAACTGCATGAAATAACCCAAGACACTATGCCGACCAAAAAACACACACAAAAATTCAATTTGTCTTGGTGGAATGATGAGCTCGCGCAGATGAAAAAGGAAGTTGCCATGAGGAGACGCAGGATCCGAAACGCAGCACCTGTTCGCAGAAACCGCGTTGTTGGATTGTATCTTGAACAAAAGGAGAAGTATGAAAAGGCTGTGAAAGATGCGCAATGTAAGAGCTGGAAGGAGTTTTGCCGGAAACAGGATAGAGAGGGGGTCTGGGAGGGCATCTACAGGGTGCTGAACAGAGCCACTAGGAGAGAGGAGGATCTGCCCCTTACGAAGGGCGGTGAAACCCTCGACGCCCGAAGCTCTGCAGAACTGTTGGCGGAGACTTTCTACCCCGTGGACTTGGAGAATGGTGAAAGTGAGGAACATCGTCTGACGCGCCGGCGGGCGGAGTCCTTGGACACCGAACCGCCGATGGGTCCGGACGATCCTCCTTTCATCATGGAGGAGTTGAAGGGAGCCGTTAGGTCCTTCAATCCCAAGAAGGCCCCCGGGGCGGATGGCCTCACGGCCGACATCTGCCAGCACGCTGTAGATTGTAACCCGGAGTGGTTCCTTGCGCTGTTGAACAGGTGCCTCACTGTCGCCTACTTCCCCAAACAGTGGAAGTGGGCGACTGTGGTGGTCCTGAGAAAGCCGGGCAGGGAATCATACCGGGTACCGAAAGCCTATCGACCGATCGGTCTCTTACCTGTTCTCGGCAAAATCTTCGAAAAGATGTTGGTCGCCCGACTCAGGTTCTACTTGCTGCCCAAAATAAGCCCCCACCAGTATGGTTTCATGCCACAGAGGAGCACCGAGGACGCCCTCTATAGACTGGTGAACCATATCAGAAATAAGAGGGAGGAGAAGAAGGTTTCTGTTGTGGTTTCGCTAGACATAGAGGGAGCTTTCGACAGCGCCTGGTGGCCAGCCATAAAGGTGCGGTTGGCCGAAGTTGGGTGTCCGGCGAACATGAGGCGGGTGATTAGCAGCTACCTGAGTGAAAGGGGAGTGAATGTAAGGTATGCAGGTGTGGAAGTAAGCAGAGAGACCAACAAGGGGTGCGTACAGGGGTCCATAGGTGGACCGCTCCTGTGGGACCTCTTGTTGGATCCCCTGTTGTGGATGTTAGAGGAGATGGAAGTGTTCTGTCAGGCGTTTGCCGACGACATAGTGTTAGTGTTTGATGGAGATACGGGTTTAGAAGTAGAGGTCAAGGCAAACCGCATATTAGCAAAAATTTACGAATGGGGTGTCAGAAATAAGCTGAAATTCGCGCCACACAAGACATGTGCCCTGCTTTCGACACGAAAACTAAAATATGACAAGCCACGACTTACAATGGGGAGTGTGGACATCCAATATTACAATAATGTTAAGATACTGGGCCTTATTATTGACGGCGGTCTGACATTCAACGACCATGTCGGGAGCGTTTGCAAGAAGGCAATCGCCCGCTACAAGCTGTTAGCGAGAGCAGCCAGAGTAAGTTGGGGGCTTAACCCCCAAGTAGTTAAGACCATATACATCGCCGTTATAGAACCGACTATCTTGTATGCATCAGCAGCGTGGGCACCCACAGCGGAAAGGATGGG
This sequence comes from Colias nastes, assembly GCA_907164665.1. NCBI lineage: Eukaryota > Metazoa > Arthropoda > Insecta > Lepidoptera > Pieridae > Colias > Colias nastes. The sequence goes on from CAJQZM010038579.1 coordinate 12,222, forward strand.
GGTCCGAAAGAGGCTCAACACCGTTCAACGAGGTTTTGCCCAGAAGATCTGCAGAGCATATCGGACTGTCTCTCTGAACTCTGCGTTGCTGTTGGCTGGGATACTCCCTCTTGATCTCAGAATACTCGAAGCTTCGAGGCTTTATGAGATCAAGAGGGGCGTGTCGCACCCGGCGGTGATGAGGGACAGGGAGGTGGAACGAATGGCACCCGCGATTGAGGACCCACATCCGGCAGAGCAGGTAGAGCTGGGGTTCGTCTTGGTAGATGAGGGCACCTATGCCGACGTGGTTGACAGCCACGTCCATAGGATCTATACGGACGGCAGCAAGATTGAGGGTCGAGTCGGAGCCGCCCTTTCTGTATGGGAAGGTGCGACCGAGACAAAGGCCATCAAGCTTGCTTTGTCGCCGTATTGTACCGTCTATCAGGCTGAGCTCCTTGCGCTCAAAAGAGCAGTAGATATAGCCTGCAAGAGTGGAGCGGCAAAGGTCGGTGTCCTCAGCGACTCCAGATCGGCGCTCCAGGCGGTCACCCTGAGTTCCCCTCATCCCCTGGCTGTGCAAACAATTATTAAACAGTTAAAATTTTTTCTGTTTGCCTGTTTGTATGTGCGTCAATCAAGTAAAAACCACTGGTTTGATGTTGACAAAATTGTATATGGTGAAATACCAATATTAGGTTTAACTTATAGGCTATATTTTATTCGAAAAAACATTTTTTTAGGGATTGCTCTCCCTAAACGTAACCGAGGGAAAAAAAAATTTCGGAATATCTCCTTTTCTAATATCTCCTTTTCGAATTCTCCTTTTCTAAATTCCACGAAGTACAAAATTGTGTAGCCCATGTGAGCGAAACCGCTTGCGGAAAGCTAGTTAGAGGTATAATTTTTAATTCGTTTAGTAATCGATATCAGCAGTAGCTTCCCCACCCATAATCAAAACTGAAGAGTCTTATCAACGACCTCATTTAAGATATTTAACTTTTCGATTAGTTTTTATATGGATTAGATTAGTTTATTATTTTTATATCAAACATATAATTTAGATACAGATAATTAAAGAAAGATTACAGAGTTCGTTTTAAATGTAAATTTAAAAAGCATTTTACTGTAGAGATTTGGCTGATCCTTCTAATTTTGTTCATTTCTATTTATAGTTTTTATACTACTTACTATTTACTAATCTAATAATTAGCGTATAATTATTTGGATAAATGTTTGTAATTTTAGGTAAATAATGCCTTTTTTGACCCCGTCGGATAATGGGATTAAAGTTTTATTTATATTACATACGTTATCATGAAAAATAAAAGCAAAAATGAGATTCCGTACCATATTTTTTACTTGTATTTTTTATTCCTTTTTTTGTTGTACCTAGTTAACTACATAATAACAACTTATAAGAATAGTAATATATTAATACATTTAGGGGAAATACATAAGACTCATTAGAATAATTCAGTTCCTTAAAAGCTTCCCTCAATTAATCGTATTTAAAAGTTTCTTCCCATTTACTCCTCACAATATTGGAGGGTTAACTTACACGATTTTAACGTTGCTTACACAAAATTAAAATTCCGGCTTTCTAAGATAAAAAATAATTAAGAGTCATGAATGATACCTAGATGACGAATCCCAAAAATTACATTTAATCACAACCACGATTATCTTTAACCGATTGCAATTATAGAATTGTTATCAAACGAAAGATAATATATATCGTAGTTTTATAACAGAACTTTATAGAAAGAGTCATACGAGTGTTACCGGTTACGTCATATTGAATACTACAAAAATATTAACTACCTATACTTTCAGGAATGACATTTATTCCTGAAAGTTTACTGATAATAATTAATCACTACATGGTATAAAAATAAAACCATGCCGATGTTACTGTCTGGACGTTCCTATATTGTATGCTTTATATTTTAAACGACGGAATGGATTTGGATGCGTTTTTTTAATAGAAAGAATGTTTCTAGAGGTTTTAGCATATAAATCGTTAAGTTTTAGGCAAAGCGGGCGAGGCCACAGATGGAAAGCTAGTTCTACTACCTATACTTTCTTAAATAGGTACTTGTTATTCATTTTATAAAAAAAAAACAACTAATCAAGACTATTTACAAAATGATATTTAACGTGAGTAGAACGTAAAAACCATGAAGACAGACTGAGTTCACTTTTTAAAACTTGCTCATTGTCATCATTAATTGTGTGAATAAATCTTATAAAGAAACAAGTAAATAAAAATGTGAAAATGAAAAACTTTTAAATTAAAAAATTCAATGCGCCTTTGAACTTGCAAATATACAAAATTGATATTTGCTTCGAATTTTTGCTTAGGATTTTTAAATATGTCGCTATGAAAATACAGATCTCTACATTGTTATGAAAATTTCTAAGGAAATAACGTAGTTATTAATAGACGAATAGGTATGGATATTATACATATATCATAGTTCTACGTACTACGTAACTTAACTACGTTCATTACCACGTTATAAATATTAATTAGAAAAAAATATATATTTACTTGACCTTTGTTTTAGTAAAATCAATAGTATCGTGGTATCGGTATCAACATTAAGGGCCCTTAGTAGGTGAAAACGGCAAAATGTTTTCTATGAGCTATAATTGAAAATATTGAAGTTTTTTCGCACTGAAATTTCTAATATGTATTACAGAACGTATGTGTGATGGGATGACTGTTTCCAAAGCACGATTGGAAAAATTTTGCTCGATAAAAAAAATTCTGAAGTTACCTCTAAAATATCATATAAATGCTCATTACAACCGTATTTTACGATAATAATTCGTATAAAATCACAAATACATAGGTATTTACCTTCTCGATTTCGTGACTGTTTTAGATTTAGAAAATACTAAATATTTTCATTCACTTTTTGATAAAAACGTGAATGGCGCTTACGATTTTTAGTTTTGAGCACGTTGATTCCATACTAAACGCGGACCCCCTCACCGCTTAACTCAGGCCCGAATAGCTGAATTTTCGCTGACCGCCTAACACCCCTTAACGTGCTGGCCACGGACAATTCGCTATAGCGAAAATTCGCGCGGCGCGACCGGCGGCGCGACTTGCGAATGAATCAAATGTATGGAAATGTACTGGGCATGCCACGCGCAGCGGCGACCAGCGAGACGACCGGCGAATTTCCCCGAGCGAATCGCGCGGCACGACTAGCGATCGAAACAAATGTATGAGTTATTACGGCGCAGGCCACGGAGTCGAGCGGCAGACGCGGCGACTACTGCCGGAGCGAACTTAATTTAAAATAGTTTGTTTTTTTTTCGCGAAAATGGAGACGGAAGCTTTTATTGCAGAAATTCTAGCTAGACCAGCTATTTGGAAGTCTAGCCACCCGCAACATAATTTTTCATCATGCCTATATTTTTCATATTTTTGGTGGAATTCTCCGTCTGTAACACGATTTCTATTTAATTCGTGTACTCCACTATATCTTCCAAACATTAAATCTTGAGCAAAAAAGCTGCTACTCTCCAAACAACGTCGAGCTAACTTTGATAAAGCCATCTCGTCTCCTCGTCTACACTGGTCGCGGCGGCGAACGCAACTGCCCGTGGCGTGCTTACCGCGCCGCGCGAATTGCCGCGCCGCCCGTCGCGCCGTCGGTCGCGCCGCCGGTGTCCGTGGCCAGGCCTCCGTCACTCGCTCAAGGTCGCGCTATAAGTGCCTACCGCACAGTAGGTCGGTACCGACCCAAGCGGCAGTTGGTTGGCACACGCGAGACTGCGCACCCGCGTCACGTTTCCCGCGCTCGCTACCAAGATGCCCGGTTATTGCGATGTGGACGGGTGTCGGAGTTCAAGAGTGTTATTAAAATTATTCATAAGATTCAGAATTTTTACAACAGTTAAATT
>CAJQZM010038580.1:0-28093 GCA_907164665.1 Colias nastes
AGCGCACTGTGACATCAGCTGTTGCATTGATCGTACGAGCGTATGCGCAAGCTCCGTACGCGACCTGTGAAGCATCGGTAAATATATGTAGTTCGGTTCGCACTGGATCAATGCACATAACGTGACGCGGTATTCGTAAACTACTAAGAAAAGATAATCCATTTATAAATTTATCCCATATTTGCGAAATTTCGTTAGGAACCGATTCATCCCACGTCAATTTTAACAACCAACATCTTTGTAATAAATGCTTTGCGATAGTAATAACCGGACTTAATAATCCTAGCGGATCGTATATTTGTGAAGCACACGATAAAATAATACGTTTTGTCACTACTTCACTCTTTTGTATAATTTGCGTGAAATAATAAATGTAATCATCGAGACTATTCCATCCGATACCTAAAGTTTTATTGTTACAAGTTTTATTAAGTAAACATAGATCGTGTGTTTGCGATTCATTAACGCTAGGCGTAATTAAATTTAAATTATGACTAAAAATCCATTTTCGTAATTTAATACATGCTGAATCTAAAAGACTACTAGTTTCTTTACAAATATTTTCTAATTCGGATCTAGAATTCGATGAAACTATGAGATCGTCAACGTAAAAACAATTATTAATAGTATCGGCTACATACGGAATATTCGAGTGTTTGGCTAATTCCTTTAAACATCTACAACTTAGATACGGTGCGGATGCCGTTCCGTACGTCACGGTGTTGAGTCGGTACACCCTCAGCGGCTCTGAGGGATCATCCCGCCACAAGATCAGCTGCAGGTCACGCTGATCTTCAGCAATATTCAATTGCCTGTAAAATTTTTCAATGTCAGCGCATGCAACATACCTATTCTCGCGAAAACGTAATAAAATAGAAATTAAGTCACCTTGAATAGCAGGTCCAATCATTTGTATGTCGTTTAATGATACGCCGGAACTAGACTTCATACTCGCATCAAAAACTACGCGTAATTTAGTTGTGGTGGCGTGCTCCCTAAACACACCATGATGCGGTAGGAAATAGTGCGGATTCCCATACGTATTGACGAGACTCATATGACCTAAATTAATATATTCCTGTATAAAATCAGAATACATCTTTTTATAATTAGTATTTTGCTGAAGACGTTTCTCTAACGCGTAAAAACGACGTTCAGCTTGTGCGCGTGTATTACCTAATAACTCAGGTGATTGTTTCAACGGAATTGAAACACAGAAACGACCATCGGAAAGTCGACGTGTTGTGCGAATAAAATGTTCCTCACAAGCAGTATCTTCGCTCGATAATTGCTGTAATTTATTGCTAGGCGCGGATAGTTCTTCTAATTCCCAGAAATTCCTAACTAACTTATCGAGTGAATCATCTTCCGTGGATAATGTCGAATAATTACAATTAATATGTGTTAAATTTTTATTACTAGTATACGGAAAAGATTTAATTGCACCTGACACTACCCAACCTAATTTGGTGTTTTGAAGGAAAGGACCACTTTTAAGGCGCATTTTTCCTTCGATTATTAATTCCCAAAATAAATCAGCACCGATCAGTAAATCAATAGGTTGACTTTCGTAAAAATTGGGATCAGCTAACAATAAATTGTGAGGAATATTAAATTGATTGAAATTAAATCGCGCGACGGGAGCTTCACTGCCCGTTTTCAATGTTTGATTTTGCCCCAAATCACATCAAAATTGCCTACAACTACATTTAATTTCAATGTTACAAGATTGCGAACATTGCGTAATAGAATTACCTACACCGTGAATATGTTGAGTGGACTGTAATATTCGTAGATTTAATTTATTTGCTAACGATTGCGTAATAAAAGATCGCTCGCTTCCGCTATCTAAAACTGCGCGTGCGCAATAATACTCACCCGATTCATTACATACTTCAACTATCGCCGTAGACAATATGACAATCTGTTGCGAAGAATTGTCATCCTTTGTATACATAACGGTTTGTGCGTGATTAGTATATTGAAGTTGCATGTGTGCGTTATCTGATGTAACGGGATGCGTATTAGTAAGCGAGGGGTGCTCGTACGTAGTTAACGTCACTGTATTTTGTTTAATTGGTGATAATTTAATTGCATCACAAAGTAAACTATTGTGCTTTTGTTCACACTTTCGACACGGACCGAAAAGACAAGTACCAACCGAATGACCTGGACGCATACAATTAATGCATAAGTCTTTATCCTTTATGAAATTAAACCTATGTTGCGGGGATAAGTCGAGAAACTTCTGGCATGAATATAGCTGATGCTTTTCGTTACATAGCAAACATGACTTGTAATGGCTGCGCGACTTATTGGATTGCGATTTAGAATTAGATGAGTGTTTGTTATCCGAAACTATGTTGCAATGAATTTTGGATGATGAATTTTTATTTTGGTAAGTAGAAAATTTATTTGAATTATTCGAAATACTAGGTTTACTGTGATTTACGGAAAGTGTAGTTAATAAATCGGCCTTTTCTTTAATAAATTCCAATAAATCATGTAGCTTAATAATTTTATCTTTATGTATTTTATAAAAAGTGTTCTTAAATTGTTCCCACTCGCGTTCAGTGGTGGGATCTAACTTTGATACCACGATATAAATAATTAATGTGTCCCAATATTCAGTGGGTTCCCCTAAAATTTTAAGAATACGTAAATTTTTCAAAACTGTATCGATTAAATTGTGCAATTGACAAGCCGATTCTCTGGAAACGTTTTGAAGGGAAAATATTGCTTTAATGTGACTTTGCACTATCAATCGCGTGTTATTAAAGCGGTTTAATAAAAGCTCCCAAGCAACCAGATAATTATTGGATGAAAATTCAACGTTTTCTATTACGATTTTAGCGTCACCTTTTAAACTCGCCTTTAAATAGTGAAATTTTTGAATTGGTGGTAGGTATTGATTTCGAATCATGAATTAAGGATGAAAACGTATCGCGAAATTCTACCCAGTGTTCATGTGAACCGTCAAAGCTAGGTACAGAAATAGTCGGTAATTTTACTGAATCGTTACTAAAATTGTTACAGGTCGTATGTTGGTCGTGCGCTAAGGAACAGTCAATGGATTTATTAACAGATCTATCCTCGGAACTATCTGGGTTTACCATGCAGTCCAGCATCGCCAGGACAACATAATATTCCCTCTCAAACTCGACGCGTGATTCTATGAGTTTATCCGTTTCTGACTCCGGGACAAGATCTTCGATTTTACTTTGTACTTGATTGAAATCGTTCATTAAACTTTGCGCACCTGGTATACGTAGTTTTAGTTCTGCCCTCTGATGCGTGTCAAGGTCAACATTTTCAAACGAAGAAACGTATTTTTTAAAGTTAGTTAACCTACATTTAATTAATCCCCTTTTTTTCCTCAAATCCTTAAGCTCCTTTTGCTCAGAAAGAGACATAATTACTGAAGTAAAAAGCTACAAGTACTTACGTGCCACGTGAAGCGGATTCTTCGATTGCGTAAAAGCACGTGAGGAGGCAAGCAACACCAAAAGCTCTGGAATATACAAAGCACAGTATCATTCAGATGAAGCTTTACAGGGTTGGATAAATTAGCTGGCCGTCTTACCAAACTGCACTGTAATTTTGCGACTTCTTCGCCGATTGCGTCTCCAAAATCCAGGATCCGGGGTCGAAGGTCCAGAAATGTTGACGAAGAAGAAGAAAGTAAATACTATCTATACTAATATTAGAAAGCTGAAGAGTTTGTTTGTTTGTTTGAACGCGCTAATCTCAAGAACTACTGGTCCGATCTGAAAAATTCTTTTGGTGTTAGATAGCCCATTTATCGAGGAAGGTTATAGGCTATATATTATCATCACGTTAGGACCAACAAGAGCGGAGCAATGCGGGTGAACCCGCGGAGCACAGCTAGTAATATATACAGGTTGATTATATACTTAGCACTGTAGACTAGACTAGGTAGAAATCATTTTGAAAAAAACAAACCAAATATAATAAAAGCTGACCCGACAGACGTTCTTTTACCGCTCCAGACAAACCTACTTAGACTCTTAGTAATATTTTTCAAAATTTTTGTGTAGGTATTTCTTAATATTTTTTTTTTCGTTGCATATATCTTTAAGTAATTAAGTTTTAATACTGGTGATAAAATTTCCAAATCTATTTTTGGCATATGTGGAGAAATAGCACAATTCAAAATCCTTTGCTATAATTTAAATTATATCGTCTCTTCTTGTACTAATACAGCATCAGAACACTGCTTATAATTTTAGCTTCTGTACTATATTTATGTTACAACAATTTATACGTACGTTCTATCTGTAAGACAGTCTTTTATTCTCCAAACTGTCCTTAAGAAACACCAGCAACTTACGTATAACCCCGATTCGATAAAAGATAAGAGGCGAAAGGACACAGTATGCCATATGGTTAGTTTTTATTCAAAATTATCTCGGAACTTCTACTGTTATCTCGGCAATGACCTTTACAATAAATTAAATAAAATACTCAATATTTACCCTCTCAATCGATCCAATTGTAAAATCAAACTCTCTATGTACCTGAAAACCTTAAACTACGATGATACGGAAAAACTTTTGTGCAACGTTATTTAAAAAAAAAAAACCTATTTGTTTCCGCATTAATTAATCCCCGTTTCTATTGACTTCAGCAAAGACTTTTATTGATTCAACTATAATATTTTGACTTTATTTCCTTGAACATATTATCATTCATACTTCTCACTTATTACAGACCTCACTATACACTCATAGTAGGGGAGCCCAAGAGGGGATTTTGGGATTTACTCGAGCGCGTCAGATTACTATAAGGGACGGTACCTTAGCTATTCATTAGTACCTCTAGAGTCTAGTCAATATGAGCAGTTATGGTTGGTGGGTGCGCTCAGGGGCCCCGCTGGAAAATTTGAATAATCCATAATTCCCTAAGGTTGAGCTCGAATCGTCAGATTAGCGAAATGGGGACTTCTTATATTGTAATTAACCCCCCCATATATTAATCTGACGCGCTCGAATAATATTACTTTAATTTTTTACCCTTTCTTCATAGCGATTAAATCGCCACTTAAATCGTCAGATTAACGTATACTTTTTTTCAGTGACGTCCTGGAGCATGCAAAATATCAATATCTAACGCGCTTGAGTATTTCCAAGCCAATTTTTTTCTTTTTTAAATTAAAAAAAATCAAAAAACCCTTCCCCACCGCTAAAAGTGAAAACATTATAGGACCTTTTTTTCTCGCTATGGTCTAATCTACCAATTCTAATAGGTTCCCGTGACGCTCGAGTAAATCCACATTTAGCATCCTGGGCTCCCCTACTATCACTTACATACACGCACACACTCATATACACAAACCCACATACGCACATACACACACACACACACACAGATACAACAACCATCTATTTTTTTTTTACTTGTTTTTAAGTTGTTTTGTTTTTATACTGTTTTACTGTTGTTTTTCTTTTTATTTTTTTTTGTCTTATTCACAAGCTTGCTGCAGATCCGATCCATAAGACTGCTACATTGTATTTTAGTTATACTAAGTGGGGCCTGGTGACCCGTACCACAGGTTCTTCAGAACCCACTTCGGGCACCAGCTCTCATAAGGTTGCCTAATATATACAGTCGAGTCTCGTTAATTCAAACCTGCGATAATTCGAACCTCTCATTAATTCAAAGTTATCACGAGGTCCCTACAAAATCTCTTGATATTTCGAACTAAATCCATACATTTTTGTGCACTTGGTAATTCGAATGAAAATACCATTGCTTTATAACAAAACGACGCGTTAATTCGAACTCATCGGCGTCCAACACTCGACAATTCAAAGTTGCAGAGAGAAAGAGGCGGAAAGATTGTAAGCAGGTAGTCAGGTAGGTACATTTTGCGACAAGTTCAAACTTGTTCAATGAGCCGTTGTTTTTGTTATGATTAGTTTGACTTTAAATTTCTCACAAATTGGTATGTTTAGTTATCATTCGGTTACTGTAGAATAGCATTTAATAAATAATAAATGAATTTGAATTTGAATAATTGATTAACACTTAATAATTCGAAGTTTTATTTTTTTCTCTCACAAATTTCGAACCATTTGATATTTCAAACTCTTGATAATTCGTAATATTTTGAGAGTCCCTCGAGTTTCGAATTAACGAGAGTCGACTGTATTATGTTTTAGTATTATTCATCCTTTGTAAAGTTTTTAACCCTTGTGAGAGAGATAAATAAATGTTTTTATTTATTTATTATTATTTTATACATCTACCCTACAATTACAAGCACTGTGTGTGTAATTCGGTAATTTGTTCGTTTTTTCAAATTACTAGGTTACATCTTAACCCGGTTTTTTATAGACAATAGTCGAAATAATTCTAATTCGAAGCGATTATTTTAATTTATGCTTTTATAGAGATAGCTTTTATTCGCCTATGAATATTCAATAATTTAAAATTTCTCAGTTAATATTTTTTGATAGTGATACTGATATTTTGAAATTGTATCTTTAAATTTTAGAAAGGAAAATTAATAAGGGTTTTCCCATAATTTAATGTATTTTTCTAACTGTTAATTTTCTCAGTAAAATTCCAAGACGTTACAAAAACGCTGTGAGCCATGGGTTTTTTTATAAAAACGAACAAAACAATTCACCGTATTATATTCAAATCCATCTTCAAAAACTAGGAATACCTACCTACTACTATAGTGAGAAAGTTATATTTGTTAATTTATTCAAGACTAAATTTACTTTGCTATAAATATAAATTGTATCCACGATCCACAGCTCACGTGTAAGCTCGGCGCACGTGTATTTTGTTGACTTAATTCGGATGACATGCAAATGCAATACAAAAATATACCTATTCTAGACTAGATTACCGCGCGCGGGTTCGCCCGCTTTGTATATAACTAACAAATTATATACCAAAACCAGGTATAAAAGCGTATAAGATGTACATATTGTGGAGATAATAGATATGACTTATGAAAGCATTTAAAATCCATCCAGTAATTTCGGATCTCATTTGGTATCAACAAGCAATTAATCTTTTCTATTAATAATTATATGATACAGTAAGTATAGATTTTTAACTTCTAGCCAACCAAGTCACAATTTTCTTGTGTTCAATGTACGAGTAAACTCCTCAAAGTCGAGACATTAAAAAAACATAGCAATTAGCATCATAGAATAATTCAAATGGCATCATGTTCAAATGAAAACTGCATACCTTCATATTACATACGTAGTATGCCTACCTTAAACCTACATAGGTACATGAGTATTTCACTTAAATCAACAATTACTTGATAATCAGGCAAAAAAATGTCGACATCTCAATTAACTAAATAATTTTAACACCAGCTATAATTGTTTAATTGACAATCAATTTCAATTATTTTATATGTTCGAGTTTTTACTGATTTAATTTACTAATAGCTCTACCTATATTTTAAAAACTTATATCTACCTATTATTTGATATAATAAAATACAATTTTAATAGGTACACGTGATATGACCAGTCAGCGCGTGCTGATTACCAAATAAATTAGCACGGCTGCATCACACTTTTTTGCAGGTTGTATACATAATACATAGTTGATTTAAAAAATATACCGGCCGAATTGATAACCTCCTCCTTGTTTGAAGTCGGTTAAAAATAAATTAATTTACTCTAGACGATATATGCTGAAGGTCAAATACAGTTTTTTATGACCCTGTTCTCATATTCGCTAAATAAAAGCATTCTTTGAGATATTTCACACAGCGCAACATGTGATCATAAATAACTCACGTGTATATATAACTATAAATATACTCATTTACAAAAATGTTAATTTTAATTTTATTCATCAAATGAAAACCCAATATTTTTTCTAGTCTCCAGAAAAATATTTCAATAATGCTGCACACGACTACACAAAAAATCTCTTTGATAACTCAAATATTTTTTTGATAATGGCGATCCAGCTAAAGAAGTAAAGAGCAAGACCGAGAGAGCAAAGAATTGTGTATATCAAATATATTTTGTCAACAAACCTAGAAACTTGAATTCTATTTAAAAATAAATGGTGACCTTTACTACCTACTGGTAATCTAAATGGAGATGGATTGGATGAAACTTTACTGTAATATGTATAAATCATGAGCTATAGAAATACTTAATATTGCTTGCGAGTTTGATCGCGGTTAAACCTAGTATCTAATCTGTGGTTAAACCCGGCACAGCTAGTAAGACTATACATGCTTAACTCTGCTCACGATCGAAACTCAAAACATTTAGACTCCCAAATCACAATACATTACGCACACTACTTCCTCAACTGACCGTCACGTAACCTGTAACGATTGTAATCTTTGAATTATTTCCAAATCAACAACACGTGGTTAGGGTTTTAATATCGCAATATAATAATATGCTTTAAGCTTTTATTCTTATTGTGTTTTTATTTAGATAGAACTAGATTATTTCGTGCCATATTTTTTGTTACGTACATCAAAATAAATTAACCTTTTATGAATATGTTTGACTTTCAACTATTTAAGTCTTCTACCTTTTTATTATTTACTTTTTAGTAAGGATTTAATCCATACTTCCATACTCCATACTAATATATAAATGCGAAAGTAACTCTGTCTGTCTGTCTGTTACTCAATCACGCCTTAACTACTGAACCAATTTGCATGAAATTTGGTATAGAGATATTTTGATACCCGAGAAAGGACATAGGCTACTTTTTACCCCGGGACATAGGATAGGTTTTATCCCGGAAATCCCACGGGAACGGGAACTATGCGGGTTTTTCTTTGACTGCGCGGGCGAAGCCGCGGGTGGAAAGCTATAGTGTTAAATAATTAAAATAATACAAATGGACGTGTTATTTACTCCAAATATATTTTTTAAATTTAAATTCATTCGTACTGCGCAGTTTAGGCGCTTTAAAAACAAAAAGTTGATAGATACATAAAAATCCTTTTACTCCAACGCCGTGGAAACTTATATTTTTTACCAGCGAATATTTATTAAATACTTGCATATTAAAGTTCGGCAAAATAAAAGACCTTTAACATCAATTTAAATATATAAATTGATATATTTATCTACAAACAATATGTAATTAGATAAATCATATAAATAATATTTCATTCTTTTATCATCTGATAAAATACATAACATTGATTATATTTCAATGTACTCGTTAGTATTTTTATATTTTATACTTACTTACGTATCTACTTATAGAATATATGAATAAAAATCTATCAATGTGTTTGTAACCGTCCTCCGAAACAGCTACACCGATTTTTATAACATTTTGTGTATATTGATATAGTGATAAGGACGTACTGGTAGAACATTCTATCACCTAGTATATAAATACAACACATTAAATAATCTCCATAACAAACATTACAAACCACTAAAATCCTGTTATTTATTAATGCAACGAAATACAATGTCTACCAAATCTCCAAGCAGAAACTCACTGAAATTCCGCAAACATTGTAAACTGAAAATAACACGAAGCATGACTCACGGGACATTCCGATAAAACAAAACACATCTTACCCAACGGTATCTTTATAATTTTGGACGGATTTGTAAACACTAACTTATCTTACAATATGCAGAAAATAAAAATTCTTGGATGAATGTTTAAAAAAAATTTCGGCAGGAAGCATTTGCATTTTTTTTAAGTTCTTTTCGCTCTTTTGTTTGTATATTGTTGTGGCTATGGCAAAAAAATTGTTTTTTCCCATTTTCCCAAATACTTTACTGATACCTAGTTTAAAAATAAACGCTCTCAAATATGATATTTCAATATAAACAGATTACAGAACGTATCTCCATTACCATTTATAACAGTCGAGCAAATAACTGTATTAAAAAATAAAAATAATCTTAAAATCATGAAAAAGTAAGTTAACACATTAATCAAGCTAAGAGTGTCTTCATTTAAGAGATGCTGTTAACTAGGTCAAAGAATAAGGAAAAGACGCGAGAAAAATTATATGCATTTGCTTTTCATTATACCTATATATATTTTTAATAAATGCTATTATAATACGTATATTTTTCACTAGCTGTGCCCCGCTGTTATACCCGCAGTGCTCCACTCCTGTTGGTCTTAGCGTGATGATAGCCTATACTCTATAGCCTACTCTATATATACTTCCTCGATAAAGTATGGGCTATCTAACACCGAAAGAATTTTTCAAATCGGACCAGAAGTTCCTGAGATTAGCGCGTAATATATATGTAGCAGTATGTAAAGATACATTGAATACGTCTTGATTTTCAGCACAACGATGATTGATGAATTGAATTGAATGATTTTAAGTACATTAGTAGGTAACTCTACATCGCTTTAGAGTACATATTCTATGTCTATATCCTAATATCTATAAATATAGTTCCTACTTTCATAATAAAAGTGAAAGTTTGTCATAACGGATTGATGGATGTTCCATGTTTGTTACTCTTTTACACGAATACAACTGATCCCGTATGTTAATTCAAACAGAGATGGATGGATGCAATAGATATAAGCGACTGAGTAAGTGTTATTTTATTACATTATATTTTCATAGGTATAAATTGTTATGGAAATTTAATGTAAGGGTCAATAACTATGAGAAAGATCAACAACCGTCTTCATATTCATACAAACCTTTAAATTTAAATATAATTTATTCCGATGTTCATTCACTGAATTTCAAGAGCAAAAGCATTTAATTAATTAATTATTAATATTATTATTTATTTACTCTTAATTCTTTTTAATGTTAATTAAAACTGAATTTCACATGAAAAATATTTTAATCCATTCTAAATTTCTAATTTATTCAAAGAGCTCATTCATTGTTCTAGAACTTTTTGGAAGTTGTACATGGATAATTTTTGAAGTCATTAACAAATTGAATAAGATTCAACTTTTTATTTAACACAAAAACAATATCCTGATGACAAGAGCAATGACAATGCTTTTGTTGGTTTCAATACAAAATGAATTGGAATGTTGCAAATCGACTTTTTTCATTGACTGAACTAACTAGATTTTTTGTCTGTTTTTTTTTCCTTTATAAATTAAAATATCCTTGTTTTTTTATGCATTTATTGGTACAGATTTAAGCATTATCATTAAAATCAGCAAAGTCAGGTTAAAAAATGAAAAAATGCTTCTTAAAGGGCTTTTATAATACTTAATTGTTTAAACTATCACTCTCTATTTCACATTCCAAGTTGAAAAACAACAATCGTTGGAAAAATTCGAGTTCCATTATTTAGAAGCACTAAACAGCCTTAACTGGTTATAGCAGTTAGCAAAGGTCATGGTTGCTTACACACCAATATAACTTTAAACTAGTTTAAACGCCTTGCCAGCGCTGACCGTTTAGTTTAGAACTATAGGTAGATAAGAACAATTCGGTTTTTCCATTTTTTTTTCTATTTTTTTTTTTATTTTAGTACCTAAGTATATAAATTTTAGTAGATAAAAAGTTATAACTAGCTATTTGATGATTTTGATGATTCAAGTAAAAAGAATACGGCAAAGTGATTTATTTATTTTGAATATAACAGTAAATAACTATATTTTTACAATATTTCCCTGTATTTTTACATTGCAAATTAATTTCGACTTTACTTATTTTTTAATTACGATTCTAATAATTTTTCTTACATTCAAAATACAATATCAATTGTTAGCATATTTCCTTTTTCAACAGCTGTTACTATGCAAACATTGTTTACTTAGGCCCAGATTCACAATCGTGACTTTACTTTAGAGCAAAAGAGTCTTCACAAAGTAAACTTTGTATGACCGAAGTTTACTTTCAACATATTTAATTTCAGAGACAATTGCTTGACTTTCCTTAGAAAAGTACGGCCCCAAAGTAAAGTACAGGGTAAGACGTGTAACTGTTACGTTATACGCATAATTTATGTTTTTGAGAACATATTATTTTAAATTAAGTTATATTTCCATAAAAAAGATATATAATAATAACATTATTATTTTATATCAAAAATTAAATGTTTAGAAAAAAACCATTATGTAGGAAGATTATAGTAGAAATATCAAAAACCGGTAGACACAGCAAAATTCGTCAGAAAAATATAATAATGTTAAAAGACAAACGAAACGATGCAACGATCAACACATCAACAAAAAAATGTCACTCAAATCGACATGACGTTTCGATCTATAACCCAACCATATTAAAAATTAAAATGTGTTTCTGTTCTAGGAAATTGGTTTAAAATGAAGGCTTACATGATTTATACGCATAGTCATGTAAAGTTTACTTTGAGACCAAAGTCATGATTATCGGCTCCTTAGCCTTTACTAAGTAAAGTATAGTTTCTGGAAAGTAAAGATGAGCTTGACACGACTAAGAAATATATTTTTGGGTGAAAGTAGATCTTTCCATCAAAGTAAAGTTAAAGTGCGATCTATGAATCTCGGCCTTAGAGTGCAGTCGCACCGAAAATTCGTACTTAAAATTATTTTTATCTGCTATTTACGTAATATGTCAGTGCGAATAAACTTGAAGCTTTTGCATGATAATTATTCATATAAATGCATATTTTCTCCAAAGGTTATCTATGGGTTCGTTTATATCGTAACTTCTTTATAATATTACAGTTATAACACTGACGATTAACTTATTAAGATCATGTTTATTTTTTTCACATGAGAGACCATTACCGACCTACGTTACACATTTATCAGAGTAAGTGAATATTTTTATATCCTTAATTAATTTAAAAATAACAATAATCTATACGTAAATGTGAATGTATGTAATGTTCAAAGTGCTATAAAATGTTATAGCACTTTGAACATTGAGAAGCCATTCAAAACTTGCTTATTAAAACTTAAAAGCGTAAAAAACTTCTTAATAAGTAGAGATCATTGCAAAAAACATATACAATAATCAACTAGCATTCATATTTCATTCATACATTACAACGTAAATACTAAATACTACACAAATAGCATACGAAGCAAAATCGATCAAAGTGCAGAGCCTCAATGTCGCGTTACGTATATTATAATCCGAGTCCATTCTATAAATAGACTCACTAATGACATCCGCGATTTTTCTCTAGCTATATGTGTCTAGTAATTAGAGAAAAAACTACGATCTTATCCAAGGGAATTGAAAGAAGATGCATTTTTGTTTTGACTGTACATTTGGGAGAAACCAAACAATCGTTACACTATAGGTACATGGGTATGTACCTATAGAAAATACTTTATTTCATGTTTTCTTGTACATAGGTATGACCTTAATATCGTACATTACCTAATCTAAAATATTGCCAGTGACGACATGTTGCAAACATACGACAAGCATACAGACATAATACTTTCATAACTACGAAACAGAGCTAATAATCATTACAATTTGTTTTTACTTTTATTTGAGTAGCTTATTTCACATATTCAATCACACTTTACACACATGAGTAAATCGATTATAGATTAGGCAAAATTTCAGCAGAGTTATCCTTTCTCATACTAGCGTAAATCCATACTAAACGCCCTTCAAGCAACCTTGGCGACAGGCAATAAAACTCAACCCTTTGTAGACTTACTGGAGCTTAAGAGTGAGCGACGAAAGATTGCACGAGTAACTTTTCATTAAAGCCCATGAAACGTTTTTACAACGACGAGAATTTCCTGAAACTTAATAATTTTTATAACAAAACTAGATGTCGTGCACTGAAACCGCGTTGGTTTAACCCGAGGGCAAATGCATGTATTTTAATAGCTTATGGATATGGATCTGGTATATATTAGCTATATGACAGCCAAGTTTCATCAAAATCTGTAAAGTTGTTTTTGATTGAAAGAGTAACAACATCCATTCTCACAAACTTTCGCATTTATTATATTAGTAGGACGAAAAGCATTGAGATACAACTGCCAATAAATTTAACCTAATAAAATTTTCATTAAAAAAGAACCTGCGTCATAATAATAAAAACGGTACTTTTAAATCGTTTCATCAAAGATCAAGGAAAATAAGATAATTATAATCACACTGTACTAGTCTAAAAATAATCCATCAATTGCCTACTAATGAAATTTTTTTCAGAAGAACCGGTACTTATATAGGCGCAAAATAAAAAAAAAAATAGAAATGGAACTAAAACTCTACGTGAGTCTATTAATATACATATAGAATTAAGAAAAATCACTAAAATACAAACGAATCTGTTTAAATATAGACGTTAAACCAACATACAAATTGCTATCAAACCAACAGTTAAAAATACCTAGATCTTCGGTGGAAACACGTTCTGAATCACAAAACTAAAAAGATTTTAAGCTTGCTTCTAATGTAAATTTCTATGAAATTATACAGTTTCTGGTTTAACGCGTGTAGTTATGCAAAGAAAATAAAAAAAAAAACTATTTTAGGCCGTATTATATCAACTAACGACATCGTTACACTAATTATTTTACATTAAACTTAGGCTCACCTCTACATATAGCACAATCAAGTGCCAGGTCAGGACATTATAATTTTCCAACCTACACAACTCGAACTTCCTTCGAAAAACTCACACTTCTACCATAAAAATCCCTATAATTTAAACTCACGTACTCTTCAATAACACAATAAGCATATAACTCACACTAAACTAACTATATAATTAAATGCAATTCGCCAACATTGACCAATTAACCTCTAACACTATGACCTCGATAGTTGTCAAATGAGCCTATTAGGATAACTTATTTGCCAACATTGGCTGAATTTGACAAATTCCGTATGACAATCTCAAACACAAAATAAATTAACACTTTACATGTTAGCGTTAGTTATTACGATCCACTTTTAGCAGTGTCTTCAAATATTGAAGTTGTTTCAAAATAAAACTAACACAGTACATACTCAATTTACTTAAATAATAATATACATCTATACTAATATTATAAAGCAGCTGAAGAGTTTGTTTGTTTGTTTGTTTGTCTGAACGCGCTAATCTCGGGAACTACTGGTCCGATTTGAAAAATTCTTTCGGTGTTAGATAGCCCATTTATCGAGGAAGGTTATAGGCTATATATCATCACGCTACGACCAACAGGGGTGGAGCCACGGGGGTGAAACCGCGCGGAGCAGCTAGTTATATATAATGTACGGCCGAGGTTCTCCATTTGTAGCGTATTTTAAGTAAACAATACCATTTTACTGTACAATTATATAAACATAAGGGTATTATTTCAATTTGTATAAATAAATACACAGTAAATAATAATAAAATAATAAAAATAAAAATCGTTTATTTGTTTCATAACACAGTGTACAATCAACACTAACAACGAACTACATTCGTGTCTTGAAATTAAATGTGAATTGATTTATTTTAAATTTACCTAATATGGTTCATAATATTATTATAATACATCAATAATTAGAAATGGGTAATTAGTCAAACTTTAAACTTAATTAGTAAAAGATGTGACATTAGCGACAATTCGTTATATAAAAATGTCATACCTACTATGCATTCATAATTAAATAGTTAACTATTTAAATCGCCTAAGCTTGTATATATTAAAAATTACAAAATCCGACGAATAAATAACTATTTTAATAAATATATCTGTATCACTACGTCTGCTCTATCATCTCTATGTAAACATTATTTCAATGGGATACTCCGTCACTGTGTGTAGAAAAGACAAACAAACACACATCCGCGTTAATGACGTAAATGAAATAGTTGATTTATATTGGTATTATAATCTTCAATGAATCAAATTCATTTGTATGTTTATAATTACAAAATAATCATAATATGTTAACTCTATCAAGTTTAAGTATTTTACCTACATCGCAACTTTCTGAACTTTACTAAAAAATTACGATACATAGAATCATAAATAATATTATTTGATTAAAAAAAAAATCTTTCGCAACAAGATTAGCCAACGCAACGCTTGCAAATTTATCACTACTTGTTAAAAATGTATAAATCATTAAGAAAATGAATAATAGTCAGCATTACTCGTTTGTCAAAGTGTCCTTGGGGTAAGAAATCCAAAAAGTTTCATTAACAATTAAAAGGGAACGAGGTTGTTGGCAATAGACTTTATCTCAGCTAGGGCTGTCAACTGTTTTAAATACAGCTGATTGTCAGCGTATGCTGACAAAAGTGACAATCAGCTGTATGTGTAGAGCTGCAGTTTCTAATGAGATATGTAATTTTTAGGTAACGAAAAAGAGGTAAAGGCAAAAGTACTTGTAGGTACCTAATAGTCGTAAATGCAAAGAAAAATAATATGTCCATACGTACAAACGTGGATAATTTTTATTTATTTGCCTAACCAACGAAATGTCAACGTTATTAAATCTAATTTATACATTCAAACCCACGCATTTACAAATACCAATGAGATCATAAAATCATTTCAATCTGTACACGAAACAGCATTAGGTACTCAAGCAATAAAAATATATTCTTAAATCGTACAAGGTGAAAGAAATCAATAGTATCACATAATTAGAAATAGAGTTGGCAACCCTGAACAGAAACACATAGTAACATTTTGCAATGGACATATTACTGCGATTTATTGCACACCTTTTATAGTAAACTCCTTGAATGATAATCCAATGTTAATAAACTAGACATTTTTTTCACCATTACTTCTATATCCGTAAAATGTGTAAAATAAACTCTGTTCATAGTTATTTAAATAAATCATCTCCGATACATTTTCTGCATTTTATCGCAAAACTAATGGTAGGTAATATTCTGCTAGGTACCTACTGAAATTCAGAGTGACGCGATTTTTATGAAATATAAGTACCTACTTATAAACATAATACACAATCTAAAGATAATATTTAGAAAATTACACCATTTATAAAACCTACTATGATATTTACACGATAATTAAAAAAAAACTTTCTTCAAACTTCTCCAAACAACAGTAATTATCATTCTACATAAAAATAGTATAATTACATTTACTTAATTAATAAAACCGCGACAAACAGACCTAGTTTCTTTCCCTGAAACTGAATTAAGAAAAACACACAAAAAAACATCACGCTCTTGAGATAAAAGATTTTCAGTCTATTGTGTTAGCGCAGTGGCCTTGTCACTTCCCGTATTAAATTAAATGAAACATTTTGTAAGTAAACTAACCTAAATATAACATTTAAAAATATGTACATTTATATTATTACTTAATCTTTTATAGGAATAATAAGGTTAGAAAGTCCTTAGATTAAATATTTTCTCCGGGCACATTTTTCGTTTGTAATTTATATGCTACTAGCGGTCCGCCCCGGCTTCGCCCGTGGTACATATTTACGTTTTCTCTACATAAGAACCATCCTCGTACTTCAAGGAATATAATAAAAAAAAAATTATCGAAATCGGTTCAGCCGTTCACACGTGATGCCGTGACAACGCGAAACGGGTTTCATTTTTATATATATAGACGTGTGTAATCAGTCATTTTGAAGAACTTTACTTTGAATACTAATAAATTCTCACATTACATTTAATTGTTACATTCAGAAAGTCACAAACTAATATAAATAGTATTATCTTTTACGTCAGTAGTCAGTACATTATCTTATCAATAAATCAATATTAATTTATATAATATAGTTTTAGTTTAGATAGTATTGTTACAGTTTTAGTAATATTGTTTGAAATATTGAATATTTTGTAAATGGTCTAAAAAAACAATTTCCTTAGGTGTAGAAAATAATGTCACCATTAATGGATATAGATATAGTTACCTACTCTATAGTTAAGTTGGTAAAAAATATAATTGAAGAAATACCAAACTCTATAAACATAAACAATTGTAGTTATCTTTATCATACGTATAGACGTCTTATTAATTCTTGTTCTTAAATTATTTTATTACTATAGTCATTTTAAACTATCTGTATAATAGTATAACTATTGTAAATGTATATAATTAAAATATAATAATTCAAAATCATCATAATAAAATTAACGTAACTAACGCACTAGGTATATTAGTTAAAATCGGATAAGGAAATTAATAACATACAAATAGTTTTATTATAAGGCAGGAAAAAAACTTTTTCTGACTTTACAAATTAATTGTATATCTAGTCTTTGAAGAGCAAGAATATTTTTTTATTAGCTACTATGATTCACTGTCCTAATTAAAAAGTATAAATAATTATGTCATCATTAGGAGGAAAATGACACCTAACCTAAAACACAATAATTGTATTATGAGAAAATAAAGAAATACAATAGCAGTTTAAATATAAATTAATTGCCGAGATATATAAGGAAGTTATAATTTTTTTAATAGCTATTAACTTTTAAATATGCACGCTTATATTTATATCAAAACCGCTGCTTAAAAAAACAATCAGACCTTACTATCCAATTCAAATAAAACAAACAAACAAAAAAGCCTACCCTCGTACGCTTCACGTCACTCGGCATTATCACTACACACACCACTATCACGACTCACGAGCACACACGAACACGCGCACACAGACCGTAATACACACGACCGCGCGACGCGGGCGCACGGTCAACAATGCTGTAATGTAGCGCTCCAGACACCCTAGAAAACTTCCATGTTTACGAGTGAAGGTTCACGCCATACTTTTACCAAACAAATGCAAAAAGTATTGTGTACTTATGATATAATGCCGCTTTTGATCTAGCTCCAGACATCCTATAAATCTTCCTTAGATTCCTTCCTATAAATCTTCCTTAAAACTATCTACTAAAGTTCTGCGATACAGATGCAAATACTATCATGAAATTCAGTAATAATGCCTTTAACGATCTATCTTTAGACATACCAGGACGCTTCCTTGCTTTGCAAAACTATGCAAAGGTTCAATTCTAAACTAGTGATCTGACTGCAATCACCCCAGAACAAAAAATAGAATGTCAGATGTATTAAGAATTTACGAATGAGAGTTTAGTTCGAAACTTGTAAACAAATTCTTGCCAAAACAATCGAATTGTAATGTGATAATTCTATTTTTGCTCGAGTTCCAGACACACAGATTGGAATGCCAGATGTGAGAGACAGCAAACATTCAGTTAGAAAATGAAAAATAAATAAAAACATGTTTATTGCTAGAAAATTCAGACATTGAGAGTTTTTCCGATTCAGCTTTCGCGCTGGATGTAAACACATTTGTCACTAGCCTATCCCATTCCATTAATATTCAATAACAACACAGCCGATGCGCAATTGTTTATAACGAATGATATTGGAAATAACATCACTAGGTCAACTGTCACATTTATCACAAAAGTGCAATGTCAAGAGGTTAATGGCATAATTCACTTAACTAAAATCTGTCAACACTGAAACTAAAAACAATATTGACCTTGAGGTATGCCTAAATGATAATAATTTATATGTCAATAGCGGTCCGCCCCAGCTTCGCCCGTGGTACGTGTTTACGTTTTCTCTCCATAAGAACCATCCTCGTACTTCAAGGAATATTTTAAAGAAAGATAACAAAATCGGTTCAGCTGTGATTTGCGCTTAGCAACACATTTGGCGAATCATTTTTATTATATATAGAAGCTTAAATTCGTAAGACAATAAACTACAAAGAACATTTTAATCAGTCTGATTTAGTCATCTGACTGAATGCAAAATGCTTGTCTTAGCATGCCTTTTCCAATACATATGACTAACACCACATAAATTTCTTTGTTACAAACCAAACAGGACACTAGGTCATTCATCATAACGCAAACTAATACGCGGTCACTTTCCGATCATTACCCTGAACCGACTTAAGAGAAAAGAGGCTAAAGAGCAAACATATTCTGTAGCAATTCACCTTCGCGCGTACTTGACATCTAAAAAGTTCAGTATTAAATTAAGGTCTTTACAGCTTCCGTTATAATCAAGATTGACGTGGCTGTTAGTATTTTCAACGAAGGGTCCCGTATTCGACTTACGAGTATAAGTATAAAAATTGCCATTGAAAATAATATTATAAGATCTAATATCTATAAATTGGACGTATCGTAATACCCTTACAGAAGTAATTTTTTTACATGCAATTCATACATTTATTCCACTACATCTGTTTCTTGCTTTTAAATCGATATACATATTACATATTTATCTCTTCTCTGTTAAGTACAATGTACAACAACTACACGTAGGTATTCGAGCGAAAGAGTAGTTTTTACCCGGATTTTCCATTCATAACATTTCACATGATGCATTAAAGTCACGATTAAGATTATTTATAAAAACATTGCAATAAAATACGATTTAAAGCTTATTTCCTCTTGTAGTGTCCCTTAAACGACTTCCGATTATTTTTTTTAAGCTTTATAATTGCTTTGTTTTTAAGATGATGCTTGGATTTATTTTTTATCTTACTTCTTTAGATGTTTTTTCGACTTTTAATTGTAATACCTCTGATGATTTATGAAAACCGGTGCTGTATAATCTTATAATTTAAATAATAAATAAAGGCATGTAAAAAAGAGTTTTTTTGCTCATTTGTGGATAACCCTGACTTCGTTCGTGAAAATGAAGGCTTTTCATGCATGCAATCTTGTGAAAAATATTGTTCAATTCCAAATTCAGTGACTATATAATTGTATTGTATTATTTCCTTAACAAAATATACATGAATCAGTTCCTTAGAATAAGAGTCATGCTCATAATTCAAAACAATCGAATTTCTAAATCGAGACATATTCGTCACCTAGGTTCACATCTTCATTATATTATTGTTCTTTTACTATTTATTCCAAAAAAATAATCTGTAATAATTATTAGTTACGGGTACACCATGTATAAAGCATCGTGGTAACTCCCACGCACGAGGCACGGAGCGACCATGGAGTCAAATAACCGCTACTTACTCTTCGTTCCCTGCTTCATCAGGACTATTGTTTTATCATACATCTCCGTACTAATCCTCCCATAACTGTACTCTTTGACCCGGCACCGTCCCAGTTTCAGAAGCGAACGTACGAACAATGGCTTGCGTCACTTTTGTTTTCGCTCATTGTTTACGTGACCCGACCCTGAAGGAACCGTACGCTTTTTTTACATTTAATTTATAACGGTCTCGGCTTAGTCCCTATTGCATACGGGATATTTTTTTTCAACACAAATTCAAACAACCTGCTATTAGAAAAGATAGATTATGTGACACGCTAAAGATGTCTCTTTCTAATGGAAAAAGAATTTTAAAATAGGCACAGCAGTTTTTAAGGTAAATCGAACCAAAACAAAAAATACCATTTTCCTCTTTCCTCTTTATTATATTAGTTTAGAGTTTAGACTTTCAAAAGAGGAGGAAGAAGATTTCTTACGTGATATTTCCTTAATATTCATATCGATATAATATATAATAAAATGATTAATAACAAACACTAACATTTGGATTGTCCAATCATTAAATAGCGCAGGTAAAAACCTGTTGCAAGATTAAAGGAAAATCTGTTTACAAAATACCCAATATTTTTAAAATCGTAAATTATATCATAGTTAAATTTTATAAAAACATCTGTATCAACACACCTTGAAAACTATTTTGGGAGAACCATGTTTGTTGTTTTGAAATCTATATCAAAACTAGCTGTCCCGGCAAACGTTCTTCTGCCTTACTCTTATCACTAAGGGGTATGAAAAATTATAGGTGTTGGCCGATTCTCAGACCTACCCGATATGCACTGAAAATTTCATGAGAATCGGTCCAGCCGTTTTGGAGGAGTATGGTAACTAACATTGTGACACGGCAATTTTATACATTAATTATATACGAAAGATAATTACTAACTAGCTGCATGTTTCGGCTTCGCCTGAGTTCGATCGAGATTTAAACAAAATATGTTGCATGTTAAATTATACGAACTATCTTTAATTGAAAGTAATTGTTTCATTCGTAATAGTGAATACGTACCAATTATTGTCATTCCATTAAAAATAAACAAATTTAATCCATGAGTACTTCATTAGAATGAAATAACGCCGGTTTTTCTAACATTATAAACAACAGCATAATAAACATTCATCAAATCAACTCTAAAATTGAAATTCAAAAAAATATTTCAAATTCAATGTATGATAAATTCTAGTTAAATATTCTAGACGGAATTTCAAACCCAAACAAAGTAATTGACGACCTTGTAATATCATTAAAATCGATGCCAGGCGATAATTTAGATTATCATAACAAATAAATAGTTGAAAGTGTGTTAATAATGTAAACATGTTTTCCAACAGGAAATTCCATAGTAGAAACGAAAATAGAAAAGAAACGATGAGTAGGACTTGAGTCAGATGCATCTTACGATATGAGGATATTTTATTGGTTTTTTTTTTTATGGCGAAGCCGTCAATATAAGCTAGAGCAAAATAAATGTATGTTTTTATAAAAAAAAACGAACCTAAGACCTGTATTCTCTCGCATAGTAACCATTGCAATACAAGATTCATCAATCACACAATTACACTACGAGAAACCCGATTAATTCATGGGAATTTTCATACATCAGATGTATTATGCATAAAAACATTAATCGAAATTTAAAGATGTTAACTGCAATTTGTAAAACACAGAGAGAAAAACCCTAACATTACAATTAATTAATGTTTGTAGGTGTCTGGTGAGTCACGAATCGTGCATAATTATCTTTTTTTATAATAACAGTATGTAACTGGCTTGATTTTATCGTTTTAATAGTTTTACCGTGAAATTCATGAGTAATTCAGCCAAAGTATCATAACTTTGCTCCTTTGTCTTGAAATAGATATTTCATGTCTTTTCTAAATTACCTAACGTAATCATTAAATCATTACTGCAATGTATCATACCATTTACTTAATGACTGCATCAAACAGTCTTAAGTTTCAAAGTTCAATCAATCATACATTTAACGTACCTTTTCACCGTCTGTCGGTAGCGTCCCATATCCGTACCAGCTTCTAGCCGGCCGGAGCCTCGGTTCCTCCCGCGGCGACAGCAGACCGCTTCCCCACCGCACTACACCTTCAGCCACCGCCGCCACGCCCGGCGTGATCGGACTCCCGTTTGGAGACTTAGGAGAAACTCCCTTCTCTGCGACCGGCGGCAGCGTGGGCCGGGCACAACCCGTCCGCCTCTCGTATATCCTCTTATACGAATCATCTATATCAGTCTCCAATAGGCCCTTCTTATCGCCGCCACGTTTCACTTCCCTTTTTTCTTCCTTTTGCGCCCATTTCTCTGTTTCCAATCTTTTCTGGCTGTCATTCGAATCCTGTCGACTTAACAGCGCCTTCTTTATACTCTCGCTAGAGTCTTGTTTCGCGACTTTCTTCTCCGCATTCTTCTTATCTTCCTTCGCTAAGAGTGCTCTTTTTAAGCTGTCAGTCGAGTCTTGTTTGTTCAAGTGTTTTCTCGGACACTCTGTGTTGAGGGAGTCGGTGGTTTTCGATATGAGCAGTTTCGGGTAGTCGTAGGTTGGGTGTTCGTTGGCTGGGTTGAGTTCTAGGGAGCGTCTGTTCTTTTTCTTGTCGGCTGGCGCGATCTGCGCTTTGACTGGGAGCAGCCGCCGGGGGAGGAGGCTGCGGTGGTCAGCGAGGGGTGACTCCGGTCGCAACATCGTTGGCAGCGATACGAGACTGCCGCAGTATTGAATACCCCTGCAACAATATAAGTCTATATTAGTTGGTTGATATTTGATTGTTCTTTAAGTGCAATACTACTACATAGTACTATACAAAGATATCGATCGAATTATCTTCTATAGAATATCTACCTAGATCCTAGACATTATTCTTACATGGAACATCTCATAGTATCTACAAATTCAATCTAGAATGGAATCAACAGTTGATAATTATATCTTCGTTTTGAGGAAACAGTATTGTTCAATTAATAAATGGTTGATTTGTGAGCTAATCAAAGTAATTCATTAGTTAATAGGTAGACCTTCAATAAATACGTCGTAAGCTAAGTGCATATTTACAATTATTTAATGATGCATGAATTATATATAATCATTTATTACAAATGACAATACAAGTACCTACCTACTTAATAATTCAAATGTTTTACTGATGGTAAAGTGTTAAATAATTATTTATAAATAAAACGATAAATTATTATTATGTACTTCTTTATTATTTGATACAATATCTACGTGAATATTTTCAAGTAATTGTACTTAATTGAGTACACAAAATCCAAAATGTTATCTTCGGAGATGGCCAACAGTTGCTTCGATATCATACGCACACGCAACAAATTAAATCAAAGAAAAAACATCATCATTTTTAATCTATTAATACAAATAGAGCATTCTGTAAGCGTTTAAATAAATTAATATAGATAACTGCATTATTTTAATATAAATTCCTTGCGCAGTCGAGTAAAATATACCTATGGCATTTCAGTAATTCGCAACATGCCACCTTCAGATTTCAAAGTTCAAAAACAATTTGAAAATCATTCCAATCAATGACTCAGCAACATTGCAAAACAAAAATTCATAGCCCACATACAAATAAATTACAATATATTTAAACAGCTGTTCAATACATCCTAATAATATAATATTATCAATGCAAGTTTGTGAGAATGGATGTTACTCTTTCACAAAAAACTTATGTACCTACGGATTTGCATGAAACTTTATATAGGTTCACATGAGTACAACTTAACAGTAATATAGGTTCACATAATAATAACACATTAGCTATAGAAAATATAAATATGTATTTGATTTTGCGGGTTCCGAGAGTGAAACCGCGCGGTACAGTATCTTAATTCAATACATGAGATCATAAACCACTTCGAGTGAAATTGCATTAATGCGATAACTTGCGAATTTCTGGAAGCGATAATTTAATTATAATCAAGGGCAGTACGCAGTATATTGTAAGTTTTAATTCGAGACAATAATAGCTTAGTAACAGATGAAGAAAGAACAAACATGTAAATTATAGTAGTTTTTTTTTAGTAAGGAACAATAACTCAATACTACTCTATGTAGAAACTTGAAAAAAAAAAAACACGAATAAACTCTATATCGCTCATTTGCTTCTATAACGTGACAAAGTCAAAATCTCAATTGTTGGGAAAACGCATTTGAAAGTTTAAAATTCCTGTAACTTTTTAATTATTATGGTTAGACTATTCAGCTCTATACAACATATTAAAACATTCTCGTTTTTTTGAATCAAATTGTATTTAGAACAATAAGTCAGTTATTAAATTTATTATGATTATTTATTCCAGAAAGGGCCCTTCTTGTTGCGTTTTTCTTGTAAAAAGTGTGCAGTATTGCATTACAAACAAGTATGTACCATTTTTCTTGAAAAAAAAAAATGAATAAAAATCTAAAACTTTACAAGTTATGTCGTATTGTTACGTTTTATTGATAATCAGTAATCTAAAATGTATAGGAAATTTTAAGTAAGACGTGTTACTGTAGTAGAAATCTTTTTATTTTTGTATTTTGTTTTACAAAATGAAAGATATATTTTATGCGAAGTTATTGTGTAAATTTCTCTGAAACACAAGTAATATACATATTTAAAAAAAATTATACAATTATAACCAGACATTAATATTTGTTGTTTTACTTTTACTCACAACCGTTGGCAATTATAATATTACGACCCGCCCCGAATTCGCACGGGTGCAATCCTGATACTAAATCTGTAACATCTTCGAAAATATTAAGTAAAGGGCCAAATAGATCTATATATTAAATCAACAATGTATAATTGGATAAGGATTAATGCTGTATTGATTAAAATCGCTTCTAAAATTATCCATTACTTTTCCTAAAAAGAAAATGACAAAAAGATTTAATTTTGGGATATCTATAAGAGATTGTCATATACCTACCATCGATTTTTCTGAAGACTTTTTCATGTGTAAAATACTTATAA
The DNA here is from genome assembly GCA_907164665.1 of Colias nastes. Lineage (NCBI taxonomy): Eukaryota > Metazoa > Arthropoda > Insecta > Lepidoptera > Pieridae > Colias > Colias nastes. Next base: position 25,921 of record CAJQZM010038580.1, read on the forward strand.
ATTATTTTGATAAATCTCGTAGGGTTCAGAATGCGTTTGCAATGCAGGCGGAAAATAATGTAATTATTTACGACATCACATTAGAAACGTCAAAAATAACAGTATATATTCACCTATTTATGGATGCTATTATATACAATCCATACTAATATTATAAATGCGAAAGTAACTCTGTCTGTCTGTCTGTCTGTTACTCAATCACGCCTAAACTACTGAACCAATTTGCATGAAATTTGGTATGGAGATATTTTGATACCCGAGAAAGGACATAGGCTACCTTTTATTGCGAAATATGTACCACGGCCGAAGCCGGGGCGGGCCACTATATAAAAATAATTTTGATTTTCGTACATGTCAATCATTAGTTGTCAATCCTGTCAAATACGGTTGAATACGGTCAAAATATTGTTTGACATTCATGCGTTCAAAAATGTATTTTGTGTAAAATAATTAAAAAGTAAAAAGGGTGAATAAACTATTGTCTGTATTTTTTTTAAATCAATTATTGAAAAGTGCAATTAAAGCAGATACATAAAAATTCCTCAAATATTTGTGTTTACGCGTGCTTTCAGAAATTGATAAGGTATTTTCGGTGAGGAAACTAACCAAGAAGGATAGTTCGATTAATTATTTAAAAAAAATTCTCTAAAAATGTAAAAATTCTGACAACTATTTGTCGCGATTTCGTCGACTGCTTCAACAATATTGCGTTGAAATAATATTATAACGTTAAAATTGAAACGGAGGCCCTGGCTCATTCGATTGAACCAAGCTAAATTGCGTTTTGAAGATTACATCCATTTACGCGATGCAATTAGCACAGAGAAGAAGATGCAGAAAATGTTGGGCTATTTAGGTGCTTAGGTGCTATTTTACCGGCGACATACACAGGTAGCCCAAGTCATACGCATGAATATGCGCAAGATGCAATGACATATGTTCTACTGCTGCGTCCCGGACAATTATCAAGTGATCGGCTCGACATTACCACACGTGTTTTCAAGCAATGAGTTACATTAAGGTGATTGCTACGATCTGTTCCCAGCCAATGTTCCGCTAGATGGCGCTGAATTCTACATTTCTAGTTTATTTGAGTTTTTGCGTAATTGGAAAACCTTAAAGTCGTAGGAATAGTCATGGCGGTTACTGAATATTATATTTTATTGAAATATGTCATATCATTGCCTTAAAATCCACCCGATTCGGTAAAAAAATGCATTATAATATCTGTCATTGCATACAGGGTCGTTTACACACACAGACGTATACAAAAATGATAAAGATTTAAGTCTAGATGGCGTGAATCGTGAAACACAGACGTATACAAAAATGATAAAGATTTAACTCTAGATGGCGTGAATCTAAAACAAGTTTTCCATTTTTCTGTATGGGTAGACAAAACTTCAAAACGCCACCTGCTACGGTTTATATTAGGAACGATTAGCTTTCCGCCCGCATTTAAAAAAAAAACCCGCATAGTTCCCGTTCCCGTGGGATTTCCGGGATAAAACCCATTCAATGTGTCCAAGTTACGTTCTATATGTGTGCTAAATTTCATTGTTATCGGTTCAGTAGTATTTGCGTGAAACACACACATGATACACATCCTCACAAACTTTCGCATTAGTAGGAAGTAGGATTGTTATAAAAATAAAAGTTATATTTGTTGACGTAAACTATTTTGTTGTAATTTTGGGAAATAAATAATGTCAAAATTGATTACAATAAAACGCAGTTTTATTTTATTACATTACACTATTGTTTTTTTTATCAAAACATGTATTTGAAGTAGCATATACCTATGATATAATATTATGCTGATCCAAGCATTTTCACTCAAAACTAATATCACTAATGATTTGTAAAAGTAAATTATTTCAATATACATTTCATAACCAACAAGTAAGAATAATTATTCATACAACAACAAATCTAAAACACTATTTACTATGGAAAAAAACCAGGAAGGTGAAAAAGATATTTACGATTTCGACGCACTCGACTTTTAGTAAAATATAGTAGGTAAAAATTAAACAATGGTAATGTAAATTCTAAACAAACTACTACCAAAATACAATTAGAACAAAAATCATTTGACTTGTTTATTTCACCCAGAGGCCAGAGGCGGCTCGTGACAAAATTGTATAGGTGTTCACTTGAAATAAAACAACGA